>JAFVLL020007356.1:0-16089 GCA_021397915.2 Tor tambroides
TAACCATGTTTTTTTGCAGGTTACCATTTCAATATAGGCAGCTTTACTACAAATACCATGGTATTTATTTAGTAAAACCATGGTTAATTTTCATAGGGAATATTAATGTTTAGATTATATTTTGGTACATTTACATAGCTGAATCACAATAAAGCTCACCTGAGCTTAAACTAGTTTGATTATAGTAGCCTATTTGTATAATAAGTTTAGCCTACTCCTTAGAGTAGGTTGTAGTTTTATACTTGTTTAAACTTTTACTGCAGAGGTAGCCTACAACATTTCTCTCCACTGTAGGCTATGCCTCAACATATATAGCAGAAAGACAATAAATCTTACTTGACCTAACGTAAAAATAAAATTCAAAATGCTTTCATTTTTGGTACACAATTTTGTTGCTATCCACTATACATTTGCATTTTAGTATTACTAATTAAATGTTTAGCCATGTCACTCCTGATTTTTGAACTAATAAATCATGTTAATAACTTTACAGCACTTGTTGTGAATTTCAGTGACACTGTAGTAGGGTCGCTTTGTGAAAACATCTAAATGGTTAATTATAGAGATAGTAAGACAGAAACTGACCTGTTCCCCAATCATATTGGTCTGAAAATGTAAAGAGGTGTTAAGGGTCTCAGGAGACTAGCATAAATCTGCTGTCTTTGGAAAAGAAAGTTGCTCAATTGCACATGTGAGAAAATCAGCTAACACACATTTGTGAGGAAATCAAGCCAAGTTTCCTCATAAAAAGGCAAATGAGTCTCACAGTTGTAACACACAATACATATATTTGTCCATACCTCTGCATTTTCTCTCAAATAGAGTTTTGTATTTGCAAATCACTTTGCATTTGTTTGAAAGTCGAGTTTTTCTTTGCAAAGCAGATTGTGTTTATTTGCAAAACACTGGATTTGTTTGATGAATATTGGCACAAAATTTGCTCCATACGTCGGTCTTTACACTCGTCGGTCTTCACACGATGGCCGAACGCTTCCGGATCAGCGCTCGGACATCAAATAAATACAGTCTAAGAGACTAGAGTGAAAACAGCTGTGGCCGGCTTTTGATCAGCCCAGCCAATAACCTTAAAGGAGTGCTAATAGCTCAGGACGAAACTAACACTTAGCACAAGGAGCAATGCAAATGACACAGGCTCGTTCTTAGCTGAGGCTCAAATTATTCTAATTACCAGTAAGTGCAATCAAACATATAAACCTCAACGAAAATGCAGAATAGAAATAGGTAGGAAACGAAGTATTCCTTCCTAGCAGCAAGTAAATAATTTAAACAACAGATCTACGAACAAGTATTACAACACTTACGCAAGCTGCCGTCCGTCTCTTCTGGTGACTAATCGGCTTTCCCAACTTATAACAGCGACCAAGCAGTTTAAATACTTTAACAGTCGCTGTGGCGGCTTCTGATCAGCCCAGCCAATAACCTTAAAGGAGTGCTAATAGCTCAAGACGAAACTAACACTTAGCACAAGGAGCAATGCAAACATAATAATAATATAATAATAAAATTAATATAATTAACTCAAGCATCAAAAAACAGCACACATTTGTCCATGTGTGAACATTCAGAAGCAAAACTGATGACACACAGGTCAGAATCCCAGGATGATATGAACAAGAGCACAAGTGATTTTGTGTTTTGGAAAATGAATCCTGGTAGTGGGAGACAAAGAGGAATAGGAGGAGAAAAGAAAAATGAAGGGAATGAGGTTAAAGGTAATTTGTTCCTGATGAAATACAAAGCACTATATGTAACGGATGTGAAAGGACACACTCACACATGGGATTTCTTCAACTTTGATGTATCTTTTTTATAGAAAAACAGGTAAAAATCAGGTTGGCTGAAGAAGACAAAATACTGCAGATATACATATGACCACAGCAGCGACACTCAAATCTGCTGTCATAAAACGCATAACAATAAGATTCAATGTGAAAACTGTAACAGTACATCTGTAAATGTAACAGTGTAGTAGTACTGGCTAATAGACTGTAGATGATAAAGAGCAGATCATTTTGACATCAAGAAAGAGACATCTAAAAGATATTAAACCAGAGTTACATTCATACATCTGAATATGAGTGTTTAGAGCTTACTAATACGAATAACGAGTGGTAACTAGGCTAATATAATAAGGAAACATACAAACAACACACGCATATACCAGATACCTTGTAACTGATTAATTATGGTCTAAATAAAGAAAATGTCTGTGTGTATGTAATGTATCTTGTAATCGTGGGGGGGGGTAGTCCACTGGTCAGCCAGGCCGTTGGTGCCTGGTACCAAGGGTCATTTAGTTCTCTTTGGGAATGTGTTTGAAGTCCGATGGAGAGAACAGAGAATCCATCTGTTTAGCATCCTCTGGACAGTGGGGAGGACAACCACTGGCAATTTATCACCCATATAAAGGCAGAATGTGGGGCCAGGACTGTGAGTTATATGCAAATGTCAAAAGGCTAAAGGGGTCTCTTAAGACATAAAGTCCCAACGACCATCAAGGATCATAAGCAGATGCTACAAATATATGAAAGTCTCACTTTTTGAAATGTTACAATAAAAAAAATGAACTTTTTCACGATATTATATTTTTTTTGAGATGCACCTGTATTGTACTGATTCAGAAGACCCGTTTGTGCTGCTACATTTACAAGAACAGCAATTCATCCAAAAATGAAGAAATATACTTAAAAAAAACCTTTCAGAAAATGATGGTTGATGACACTAAAACCCGTCAATTAAATCAATGTGAATTCTACTTACTTCACTTTATGCCTGTAGTATTGCAGCCATCTTGTTGCCTTTAACATCCCAGCACTCCACGCTGCCTTTGCTCTGAAAAGACTGATTTCAAAAACATATGCAAGTATGAGTTTCAAATTAAAAAACGTGATATCAGTCTGAAATGGTAAATAACGTACTCATAAATGCTCCTTGAGCCGCTTTGTTTACCAGGGCTTCAGCTGCATTAGTAAACTTAATTAGCATCACATGGATATGCTAGATGAAACTGACGAGGCGGATCATAACAAACGATTAACACAAAGTTTAAAACTATTGTAATATAGTGAATGGGTGGGTTTGTCTTACCTGTTGCTTTAGTTTGGTGCGAGTCTCAGTTAGATCTGTCAGCCGTCTTCCTGGTTTAAAAGACAAAAATCACTGTTCAACTTGTTTGTCTGTGTCCGACTGAGAAAGAAAATCACAAAAAAAATATTTTTTATTTTCCCACTGACAAACTGTGGTGTAAAACACTTCATATTTAACACTTGCCGTTGATAACTTTGATGTAATGGCGTGTTAGTTCCTCTTTGCATTAGCGTTGCTGAGCTGGTTAAAATAATAAGATACGAAAATAAATCATAAACGTTCAAAAGTGCTTCAAACAGGAATAAAGAAGCTTGAAATGCTTACCTTTTCTTTTTCTATGACTCTTTGAGTTTGAGTGAAGTGAAGTGAAGCTCAGCTGTGATTGGACGGGCTGACGTCACGCGACTGACTGGAAAACGGCCGTGGTTTTTTAATCTTTTTAGGAAACACACTAAAAATATATGTTTTGCCATCAGTAAAAGTTATTACATTAAAAAGGCTTAACGTAGGCGTAATATGAAAGATTTATGTACACTGAAAAAATAATATTTTTTGCAAACAATTTGTTTTAGCTACATTTAAATAAAAATGTTGAAAGTTAGTCAACTAAATTTATTTAAATGTAGCTAAAGTAAATTGATTGCAACCACTTTCCTTAAAAAAATGTAGTAAATTCAATTAATCATTTTTCCACCCAGTGAAATAGTAAATATTAGTAAATAGCCTATTAAATATATTTACTATTGATTATGTATTTATTTGATTAGCTTTTAATTAGTTATAATAACCTACAGCCCTATACTCTATAAACATATTTTCTCCAAAAACAGTATTTAAAAAGTATAAGTAAAAGAAAAAGGTTGTTTGAAGTCTGTTCAATGCAGTCATGTTTGATCAGGAAACCTGATATATGGTGTTAAATCAAAAGTAATTGTTTAAATAAAGTGAACAGCATCAAAAAAAAATGTTTTCTGTTGTAGAGTGAAGTGATGGAACATTCTGTGAAATGATGACCCTGGTGGCTTTCAAGTGTGAGGATGGGGCATCTTCTGCATCCACCACAAACACATTCTGTGTTTTAGCTAAAGAGCGTGCATGTAGGAAATTCTTTTTTAGAGATGTTCAGCTAAATATATCCTGAACATTTACATGGTGTCTCATAATGTATTTGCTGTCCATCCACAATCACTCAAATGTAAATGTGTAAATATTAGGTCTAAGGACAAACTGTATGTTATTCCACTTCCAAACAATATTGAAAGAGACTAAAAACTCCTGGGGAACGACTTCTGAAGCTTTATACAGATATAAATGCAAGTTGTTGTTTTTCAGCTTTATTTCTCAATACAATTTATAATGATATGTTATAATAATGCAGTGATATAATATTAATGCAGAGTGAGTGAACTTCACTTTTTGGCCTTGCAGTATAGACAGTGTTTACTTGACTGTACACTTTACAATGCATTCGCTTTATTTATTTGCTTTAGTTATTTGTTTTATTACTTTCTGAAAGCAATGTATGTCCAAGTAATGAAGTGAATTCCAAGCATGAAGAAGTAAACTTAAAAATTACTCAAAAATGTGACTTAAAACATACTACAATTTCAGGTTATTTAACAATGTACTTTGAAAGTATACTTTCACTGCATTGTTACAATGATCATTTTCAGCACAGTTAAAAAATATTCATAAAATATATTTAAGTAAAGTGCAAATAAATATACTGATAAAAAATAAATAGAACTTTCACTTCAAGTATATTTTTGTAAAAAATATTTTTTTTAGAAAATATACTAAATTACAATTATTTTAAAGTGTGTTAAAAGCAAGGGTGTAGTTTTGGGGGGGGGGGCCTTGAAGTAGACCACGGGTCATGCTCCCTCTTAAGGTTTATTTATTTGTTTGTTTGCTTAAATGTTTATTTTTGTAAAATGGTCTTTTGTGCTATCCACCACACATGCAAAGTTGGTTGATTGCATAACTGCAATAAAGTAGCAGGCTAGTTAACAATTACTTGTTTACATAGGATGTATAATGTATTTTATGTTATTTAGACACTTAGGCTATAGTTTGACAGAATGTTCAAATTCAACACGCCATGGGAAGTCAATCTAACTTAACATTTTCTTATATTGATATTGTTTATTTCTTACTCCTTAACAGTTCATCAGGCTCTTAATGATTTAATCTATGCCATCATTGGAATATCTGAAGGTTTTTCCATCACTCATCATTACAACCCATTGGCTCTCGATTCTGACTTGTACTTGCTCTTATAAAAAAGTACCATAGTTCTTAACTGTAGCATTTGTTATAATAAGGCTAGCCTATTAATCATTACCAGGCCAATAATGACTTTTTTATTAATCTATATTGCATTTATTATGAGAAACAGCAGCTTTTAGAAACAATAGCTACAACAAGCCACAGTTGTAATATAAATTTATAGGGAAAAATCTATTCCCTTAACAGATTATCTATTATAAATTCTACAAGATAGACAAAATTTAACACAATATATAAACCTACAGTAAAACGTGATAAAATATAGTAAAGGTGTTCATGAGTAGTTTAAAAATATTTTAATATTATGTTAGTGCTGGTGCAAGATTATGTTTTCTCCTCTTTTCATCAGTCTTTATAGTTTGTGCTTTTAGATAATGTTCGACTTTCTCCATAGCATTTTAAAGTGGCAGTTTCTCAATAGAATTCAAATAGATCGCATATTTTACTATCAGCTTCGCGATAGGAATGGCTCGCGCAAATCTTCCCACACCTCTCGAGCGCGCTGGTGAACGCGCACAGAGTAGGCTATAGGGTGATTCGCACACCGCTCGTGCACAATTAAAAGAACTGCGCTTCAGTCATGTTGTGCAGATTAAGTGCTCGGTTCGGTTCGTACGTGAGGTTAGCATTTATAAAAGCGCCCAAGCGATTCAAATAATTAATAAATAGCCTGATTCTAGGTTTCCATTAACCGTGGTATAAATATTGGGGGGGTTGTACTTGCTAGTTTTGGTTTTTGGGGGGGTTTTACCCCCACCCCACCCCCCCACCCCCCCACAAACTACGCCCCTGGTTAAAAGTTGTATTGTGAAAATAGTCAAAAGCATGATGCTAATATACTTTTTGTATATTTAAAAATAGTATATTTTTTTGTTAGTATATTTGCAATGTACTATTAAAACAGGGAATATATTACAAATACAATAAAGTATACTTTTTTTTACTAGGGTACTTTAACAGTCATTGACTGGCAAAAGGATTCCTGTTTCCCAAAAGGGGTTTTTTGTAACAGTGTTTTAAATTGATCTCACTAGTGTTCTCTAGACAGGAGAGTAGTCTGAGTATTTGACAGGTTTGAGTATCATCTGAAGCCAAAGTTTGAGCCTGACAAAAGAGAACATGTTTTTGACTGAACTATTTTATTTTGACCTGGAAGTCTTAAATTTGCACAAGTTGGTGTATAATTTTGAGATTGTGTTTATAGTTGTGAGAAAATGGTGAACTGTTTCATGAATTGTGTGTTATCAATCGAGAAAAACTGTAACAGAGTGCAGTGTTATATTGACAACATGACTAAGCATTTTGCCTGTCTTGTTTGTGAACAAATGACACAAGGACTTTTCATTCTGATGGCACTGATATGTTCATTTACATAAATACCTACTTTTGAGAGATGAACTAAAGATTAAGTTACAGGCTTTTGCAGGAAATCCATTGTGTGATGCTGTTTGTACGAATTGTTTTGAGAAATGCAAATATTTCTTTGCAAATATCACAGTAAGGATGATTAAGGATGAGAAATGCACCAAAACAACTTAGAAAAACTGTACTCGGGTTTGAAACAATGGATCCAGAGAGACATGAAGGAAGAGGTCAAGGACACTACTATGGAGGAGGAGAAGAGTGGGGAGTAGAGAAAGAAAGGAAGGAAGGAAGGAAGAGGAAGAGTAGGAGGAGAGGGAGTACAGAGAGGTAGAGGAGGAAGAGGAGAAAGAGGAAATGGAGGAGGAGAAAGATGACAATATGAAAGAGGAAGAGCAAGGGCAAGAAGACAAGCAGTCTCAGATATTTTAGTTGATGCGTGCCAGGGTTGGATCAGGCATGCAAGAGGATTTTACCCCCGCTGCTTGGCCAGGGCCAATATAGCCCTGTGATGTTGAAGAGGTTCTTTGGCCTGTCCCAGACCAAAGACGGGATGCTGGGGCAGAATAATTGTTTTTGTTGTTTGCTGTATTATACTGTACTCTACAGTACATTAAATTAAGGTATAAAACACTTGGGGAGTACCACAAGCAACACTTATTACCGGTTTTTGTAGTATTGTTTTGAATTTCTCTCATCAGTGTGTAAGACTGTGTTGTAGTGTGTGTGTGTTTTTGAGGGTTTGGGTGTCATGTCTGAGAGCAAAGTTTGGTTTTTCAGCAAGATTGTGTTGTTTTGAGTGGAGAGCTTCATTTTGACCTGAATATAGGAAGTTTGGGGAATTGAGTTAGAAGTTATGGATTTGTGTTTAGAGTTTCACAAAAAGAGGCATCATTTCAAGAAATGCGTTTAAGCAATTGAGAAACTGTAACAAAATAAAATGTTTACTTAACATAAAACTCACATTTTCATGCCACCTGTAACAGGGCGAATGAGACGTGAGGATCCATGTGCAAGCTTTTATTAATAGACATGGTCAAAAACACAGGCAGGGTCGAACAAATGGCAAACAGGTATATTGAGGGCAAGATAGATGAGTACTCAAGTAAACAGGCGTGGTTTTCGATCGGCAAACAATGGTCCAGGCAGGGGCAAACAGAGTCCAAATGGAAGGCAAAGGGTTAATCCAAGATACAAGGCAGAAGATCAGGAACCAGAAAACAAGGCAACACGAAAAGACTAGACTAAAACTAAAATAAGAAACTAGGAATGGCTCCGTAAATCAGCTAACACTCGGAGAGTGATAAACACAGAACAATACAGGAGACTGAACACAAAAACAAACACGGAAAGGCTTGGTAAGTAGCTAACACTAGGAGAATGCTAAACGCTAGATAATACTCAACGATCTGTGAAAGGAAGTCCATGGTTTATGTAGGGTGTGTGATTGTGTGATATTTCTCAGGTGTCAGCATGCAATCAGCTAGATGATGGGAATTGTAGTCCATGGGTGATGTCCGTCGGGCGGAAGGCCACAGATCGGATTCGTGACACCACCTATATTCTTTCCTCCTTGTGATCATCAGTGAATGCACAGGTTTTGAAGGACATTCGTTTTGTGCATTTAAACAAACTATATGGAATCATGGAGTTATCAAGTAGCCTGTACTTTTCTCCTCATAAGTTTAATGAATGTTAATACTGTGTTGTTACCTTAATGATCAACAACTGTTTGTTTGTTTTGTGATGGTTGTTCATGACTCCCTTGTTTGTCCTGAGCAGTTAAACTGTCCACTGTTCTTCAGTGGAAAAAAATCCTCCAGGATCCTGCACATTTCTTTTGGTTCCATTTACAAAACTTTAAAACAATTAAGAGGCTCACACACAACTCTTACAAAAGGTACAAACATTCGCTGATGCTCCAGAAGGAAACAAAACACATGAAGAGTCAGGGACTCTGAATGTAAACATCTGTTACGTGAAAAAGCTTATACTGGACAGTATTAAATAAAAATATACAGACATCTTGCATATCCTGCAAGGGGTATGTAAGCAGAACTGCATGTTTATGCCTTCAGAGCATCTATTTTTAATTAAGCTAACACACAATGAACTACACTGAACTTTTTTGAAAAGAGAAGCATGAAGAAGGAAGCTGAGTGGTTTTACTTCCCCACACATTGTAGTTGAACTACTAACAAGAAAATAGTTGAGAATGCACATTTCACTAAATGGAGAAGCTATATAAATGTCGGTAAAAGAGGAAACTGAGAAGGACTGGTGAAGCTTCTTTTGAAGAACAACACAAACTATTAAAGTGGTGAGTAACAGGCGGTTCTTGAGTATAGATGCATCTTTAATTTAATTTGTTATTGTTAGTACTTAAGCTTTAAGTTTATTTTTAATTGACTTCTATATCACTTGTTAGATCTGTGTTATGTGACCTTCATTTTTGCTATCATTTTAGTGCAGAAACTGATATTTGCATAATTTGTAAAATACTCTACTGTGAGATTGCGTGGGGATCTCAGTCAATATAAGGTTTTGAGTTAAAGATCCAATTACACAAATGCAGTTGTAATACTTACTTTTTTCCTTAAGTAAAACAAACAAACAAACAAACAAATACAGACAAGTATACATTCAGGCTAGTGTATATAAATTTTAACCAATAAATAAAAATCAGTGCATGTAGAATTGAAGTTATTTTTCTGAGCATTAATAGTGTAAATGTTTTGTGGGCAATAATTTTATTTCAATAAATTAAAACAAATAGTAATACAATTTGAAAACCCTCTTCCCTGAGAAATATTAAGTGAAAAGAGGCATTTATCCCATTATCTAGTTGACGCACAATCCAGAAATTGAACAATTAACAGTCCAACCAGAGAGAAAATATGATATACAGGAAGTGTTCACTTAGTGTCCTATTCAGTCAGTGTGGTTGTTTAACCTTTACATAAAAATCTTCAAGGGTCTGTCATCATAAACAGGAAACAAATAACTTGTACAAAAATTAATAATAAAAACACAATTGTCACATGAATTGCTTCAACAACTTATTGACTTATAAGTTACAGATCCAAGCACAGCTTTTATTGAAACAGGGCAAAATCCAAGTAAACAGTCCAACAAAGATAAATAATTCAAGCGAGCAAGGCAAAAAGAACTCAAAAGCAATGTAACAATACAAAACCTCCATGACATTGATAGAGACAAACACAGCTTATACAGACAGGACCCAAATGATTCAAATGGAAGCAGCTGTGACCAATCATCTCAAATGGGACAGAACAATGTAGTCTGGGAAATGGAGTTCATAACAGAATGAACGTGAATGGAAAAGAGTGCCCTCTAGTGGCTAAAGAGGGCACACCAGCTGGACACCATGACAACAATACTTAAAATGGGAGCTGTAGAAAATTTGTCAGGGACATTGTCTTGTCTTCTTTGCTCCACTGTATTGTTTATGCACATTATCTGGATCAACCAGAAAACTATTAGCCTGACATGGCTAATTTAAGCCTTAAAAACACCATTGGAGAATTTGGTGTTTCCTGATTCAAGTAAATAGGATCTATACTTGCATGACTATAAAATGTGAAAAAAGTATCACACGTTGTTCTTGCAGAGAACTTGATAATCCATCATCTCATCCTCTTCATCATGCTGCCTCTTCTTCATGTGCTGATGCTTTCGCTTCTTTCCGGTGGTTTGGCCAGAGTTGTGGAAGATTTTGAGAGTGAATGTGGTCAATTTTTTGCAAATGGAAGATCGCCTACAAAATTTCCTGGACCACAATATGAGCAGATCTGCCAAATGCGAAATAATGTTGATTATTTTGCCACATTTTATGACACAATCAACAAGATCCCTGTGTATTCTGCCTATAAGTTTGAAGGGATAGGGCACTGTAGAAGACAAGGTAGTTGGTACATCGAACCTCAAGTAAGTGAAACATTACTATATCTAAATTCTGTTTACACTCTACACCAATACAAAATTTAGCTAAAACCTAAAAGTCCTGGTAGGATAGTAGGGTACAATGGGGCTAAAGGCAAACCCTAAGAAAAAATGTGGTATTCCCTGCACCTAAAATGCATAATTGCAGAAAAAAAAAAGAAAAAAAAAAAAATATATATATATATATGCTTGTATTGAACATTAATGGAGCAACAGATTTTGTGAGAAAATAAATCATAAAAGTCATTTATTTTGTTTAAAAATCTTATAAATGTATGAGGTGGTAAGGGGGGCCTTTTACCCCACACAAGGGGTAAAAGGCACATTGTATTGATACAAATACTTCAGCTAAAATAATGTTTTTTTTTAAGAAATAATGTTCAAGTTAATACTTGTTCAAAACAATCACTTTAGCAAAGTTTGTACTATTTTCTGCTTATTTTGAAAAATAAAATAATTAATTTTTGTTCAATAAATATACTTTCATTAAAATATGTTAATATAAAAAATATATTTTAAAATACAGAAAAAAAACTTTTAAAAAGTAAAGATTCTGAAAGCATTGGAGATCCCATAATAATTTAATATAGATTTACAGTAGAAACAACAAATGATATTTTATTATATGATATGATTAATATCATGTTTTTAAATATGATGTTTCATTCTAAACATGGTGATTATCTCTAATATGGACACCCAACATAATATATGATATTTACCATCTGAATCTAACCATGTCATGTCAACAAACGAAAAAGTCAGCCATCTATTAATTATCATTTTAATAACTGTGCGCCTTTAGCCCCAACAGCAGGGGTGCTTGTTACCCCAAATACCATACTTCTACATATTCTTTTGTTATTTAAAAACTGTTGCTTTACTTATCTTAAAACTGAAAATTGTTAAGAAGACTTTTGTCTCAAAATATATGCATTAATTTTAGTGATTCTTATTTGCTACTTAAATCTATAGCATTTTTTAAAAAAAACATTAAATATTAGATCAAATAAGAACAGAATCAACTTTTCACTGCAAATAGACAAATATACATGTGCATATTGAAAAGTGAATGTTTTGGAAAGTGCTACACCACGTTTTTGTGCCATCTAGTGGTCTGGAGGAAAATAATATCAAAGGTGCCTTTAGCACCACTGTACAGTAGCCCCTCACTGCAGAACACAAGATCCAGGGGGCGTGGTTGGATCCACATCTAGTGGGTGGAGATGGTAGTTTTAGGTATATGTAAGGTGGGAGGAGTTGGATCTGGATCCAACCTCGTCCCCTGGATCTTGTGTTCTGCAGTGAGGACCATCTCCCGCTGTACCCTACATAGTGACGTTCATAGTAAGCTAGGATAAGAGAAAGTATTTTACCATCCATTACTGAAACAAACAATGCACCCAGATAATACTGTGACAATCCAGGAGTAGAGCTTTAGTAATAACATCAAGAAGTGTCTGTAGTGCAGTTAATTGCTTCTGTGAAGTGCTGTAAGTCAAACTGACATTTAAGACTTGACAAAAAAAGACATTGCTTACTTTAGAAAAGCACACAAAGCAGTTCATTTGATAAACAGTGTATTAAATAACATAGATGAATAGATAAATGATTCCAAAGTAAAAGAGTTTGCTGGTGTTGCATGTTTGTGTTTACACAAGTGTGTTGTGTAGCAGGAAATGCTGAAGGATGAATGCTGCCTATAAATTGGAATGTACTTTCCCCCCTTATTTCTAGCATTCTTACGCATATCTTTCTCTTGATATAATATTGCAGATTGATGATAATAATGCAGGGCCAAACATGGCATCTGAGGGGTCTGTGAATATACAAATACGTGGAGACCGTCAAGCTCTTAATGAAGACTATTTCCACTCTGGATACGACAAAGGTCATCTGGCACCAGTCTACCAGTCCTTATTACAGAGCTGTGCTTCTGCCACCTTTACTCTCACTAATGCTGCTCCACAAGTCAAATGTTTTAACAGAGGTAAATGGCGGAATATAGAAAAGCACCTGGCAAAACATCTGGAATGGGCATGTTATTTACAACCTGTATACATAGTTACAGGAGTGGTACCAGGTATTTATAATATAAACAACAGAGTGAATATGCCTAGTCATTTCTGGACTGCATACTGCTGCTTAGACCAGAATAACAGATGTTCATACTCAGGGGGAGTCACTGGAACCAATGAAAATGACTCAAATATTAGAACAATGGGTGTGGCCAATTTAGAGAGAGTGTTGGGAGAACTTTATGGAACAACATTTACGTTGTTTCGATAATAATAACAAGAGGTTATTTCAAAATAAAGCTTTATTGAGCAAATAGCCTAAATTATTTGAGGGAACCTATTTCGAGTGATGTTTCATGCAGATTATTATAATTCCATTATAACTATAATCACTGTAATATCTCCTGTCAGAATTGTAAAACAATTATAATACTGCAAACCTTGTGCTGGATGTCAGAAGCAGACTTGTAAAAACCTGGAACATTTAAGCTGTTTAATTAAAACATCTACAAAAAATTTTTTTTAAGGGATATATTTCTTAATTGAATATAATTACTTTCTTTGTAAAATTATAATAAAAATTATTATAATTTAATTGTAACTGTATCATTATAATGTATCTCTAAACTGTAAAACTGTTAATCTCCAATATCTCTAATAAAACTTTATACCACAAACCATGCATTGGATGCTTCTAGAAAAATATGTATACATTCATACCTGATTACTCAAAAAAAAAAAGTAAATAAATATGTACGTACATACTGTTATATTAATGAATATATATATATATATATATATATATATATATATATATATATATATATATATATATGTATGTATTCGTACCAAACCACGGTATGGGCATCTCGGTTCAGTGCATGCGGCCTTACAATGAATAAAGGCAATTCACCCTCAATCCAGAAGGGGGTGCCTGCAGCAATGCAACGCTGTTTGATAACCGCCAGCAGAAGTACAGCGAGTGCCATGAGTTGCGCACTTGAAAACAAAGCCCACTAGACAGTGACCATGTGCTGATTCTGAACTCGTCTCTCACATAGACTGACAAAGGAGTATACTTTAAAGGCTTGTGCACTCAACAGTTTGTGAAATGGAGCTTTGTGCTCGTGTATCCTACCTCTCTCATTCGACACAAATCCAAATATTCCATAATATGTCCATATTTGCGATGTAACATATCTGAATGCTAAACTATTATTTATTATGTAGATTACAGGCTTTGTACTTCAGTCGCATTCCAACGGTGACAGAGGCGGGCGCGCTGATGTCTGTATTTTATTTTGATAAAGTACCAACTTTAGCAATGCTGGAACTGATGTGTGTGTGACGCGATCACTTCAACTGTTTCCTTATACCAGCAGAATCAACTTTAAGACGATAAGTGTTTAATGCATCACTGTATAAAGGTCTGCTTTTATTTGTGTACACTCACAATGAAAACAATAAAAATTATAAATTTATATTATAAAATAAAGAAAACAAATAGGATGTTGCTTTCTGCCATGTGAGTTTCCTTTCTGTGAACAAATTAAGCCTGTAACAAAAATGAACTGAGCATATACAGGCTGTTACATGTTGCAGTTTTTTCCCCCTTGTTTATCTGTTAACTAAATCAAATATATTTCAAGAATTTATTCATTGCATGTATATATGTACTGCAGATTATATATATAATGTAATATAATATTTAATATTACTACTGTACTACTCTCTGTTCAAAATAAATTAAAAGAAACAGAGCATAGTAGATTTGTTTTTTTCCTGTTGTACTGAAATCGTATCGAACCGTGACCCCAGAACCGAGGTACGTACCGAACCGTGACATCTGTGTACCGCGCCACCCCTATATATATATATATATACATATTTAAACACCTTCACCTTATTTTTATTATTCTCAGGTTAAAGTCGAATCTACATTATAAGCACTTTAAAATACTTACAAATTAGGACCGAAGACTTCTCTGTGGTCTGTTCTGGGTTATAAATCAATGCCAGGGGAGGCAGACTGTGTTGTATAAATACACTCTTAAAAAAAAGGTTCTTCAGGGGTTCTTTGGGGAGGTTGGGGTGCTATATAGCACCACTACCTTACATAAAGAAGCCATTAAATTTTTAAAAAACTGTGTTTGCACTTGGATGGGATACCATACTTGCCCACACCTCACATCATTATACTCCAGATTTTGTAATTACAGTAAATTAAACTTAATTTACTAATTGTACATCAGATTATAATTTATAATATATACACACACACACAATCTTTTTTTGTTTAATGAACAATTTAATGAACACACAATATTGTTGCTATCCACTATACATTTGCATTTTAGTATTACAATTAGGGGTGTAACGATTCACTCGTTTTCTCGATGCATCGATTACAAACCCTGACGATGCATATGCATTGAACTGATACATGGATTTTTGAATCGTGAATCGCCGATTTCGGACAGTAATCGATTTAAAATGCTAAGAATCGAATGAATCGCGATTTCTATAGCGATTCAATGCTTTCAAAATATATACACATTAAATTACTACAAGCACGAATTAATGGAGACTTTGAACAGTGTTTGTGCCTCGCATCTCTCCTTTACGCGCTCCACTATTTACTGCCTGTCACAGGATTGAGCTCGCGCTCCGCTTGTCTCACGGACATATTTTTGAGTCGCTGCTGTGTGATCTCTCCTTAGTACTCGTGGCCAGTAATGCTAAAGTGAAGTAGTTTTAGTTTTCTGTAGTTTTTCAATGGCTCTCGGTCATATCGACATTACCAGTCGAAGGCTGCGCATTTATTGGACGGAGCAAAAATGTAAGTGTCTATACGCACAGTTCCATTGAATGATAAATGACTTTTAACAATGTCTATAAGCTCGGTGCAAGACTGTACTTCCGTTTTACTTCCGCTCCCTCGAGTGTGTGGGTCAATACTTCCGGCAAGATGGCGATGTTTTACACCAGATGTCTCCAAGACCTGCCCAAGCTAACCATATCAGACGTCCACAGACTCGTCCGAAATGAATGCTCTGCCCCCCGGAGTAAACGGGAAAAGGGGTACAAGATGTACCTTTCAAGTTTTATTGACAACTATGAAGGTAAGTTTGAAATTGACAGCAAAACACATTCACATTGTGGTATCACTAACTAGCTAGCAGAAGCTAACATTTAGGTCAATTGACCTGTAGAGATTTTAGATTTTGTAGAATTATCAATTGTTTTTTAAAGTTTTTTAGTTGAGGTGCATAAGTTACGACCAAAAATAAAAATAAGCACCCTGAAAAAGCGCGCATGTTACTGAAAGAACGAGCAGAGAGAGCCCCGG
>JAFVLL020007357.1:0-26612 GCA_021397915.2 Tor tambroides
ACGCATTGCTATTTGCACTTAGTGTAAATAGCATCCATCGCTATTTACACTTTGTGTAAATAGTAGCCTATCTATCGCTAAAAAATATGATATTTGCACTTAGTGTAAATAGCATCTAATTGCTACTTACACTTAGTGTAAATAGCATCTATTGGAAGTGTAATAGCATCTTGGAAGTGTGTAGAACACTGTCTTCAGTAAACTTTCTGTCAACTAACTGAACTTCATATTTGATTCATTGAGCATACTGGTCTCTCTATGGTTTAACTGTTATTCTATCATGACAACTCTCAGAATATTTTAGCATGGTAATGGATATGAAATTGTTAATGTATTTGGCGGAATAGATCTGCTACGCTGCTGAATTGCTGCTGCTGTTGGTTATTGCTGTATTTGTAGATTATTGTTGCTGCTAAAAAGCAAGTACAGGAACTTGGTACTGCCAATACATACGCTGACACATACGCTGATACGATACTGTGAGTATTTAAGACATACTGCTGCCACACAAATAGCATATATATAACCCGTAACAAATCTATACAGGTGGAGCTGGGGAAGGTGGAGGGTTTCAGATGAACTCTGAAAGCACGCTGCAATCTGCTCTAATGAATGTTAAAAAAAGCATTTAAATGTAAAGCAGTAAGCTCATTGGCTGTGTATGCAACATGAACCAATCAGCTTGTGCCAAGTAGTTTAACGCTGTGAATATCATCCATTTGCGTTAACAACCCATCAGCCTGCACCATCTAGAGTTTCATGACAGAACTGGATATTTCCCCTACACAACAGTACTCAATGAGTGTCACAATTTTAAGAATTAAAAAAAAAATTATAATCAGGGACAGGGCTGCATGTAAAATGTCTTTCATAGATAAATATTATATATTTGGTCATTAAAATGAGTTAAAAACTGTAATTACAATAATTTTACAGTATTACAGTATTTAGAATATCAGTTCAAGAGAGGTCAAATGTTGAGATTGTTCCACGTTGTTGTATAATTTTAATTGCTGGTTAAGGGGTTAAAGTGATAGATAGCTCACCCAAAAAAGGAAAAATCAACATTTACTCACCCTCAAGTTGTTCCAAACCTGTATGAGTTTCTTTCTTCCTTAGAACACAAATGAAGATATTCTGAAGACTGTGTGTAACCAAACAGTTGACAGTTCCCATTGACTGCCATAGTATGGTTTGGTTACCAACATTCTTCAAAATATCCTCTTTTGTTTTCAACACACACACAAAAAAAAACTCTCACAGGTTTGGAACAACATGAGGGTGAGTAAATGATGACAGATTTTCCATTTTTGGCAGAACTATCCTTTTAACTACATACTTATCATGTTAGGTTAGTTTTAATTAATAGTTTTTAATTAATAGTCTTTCATATAGTTCTCACAATGACTTCTAATGAGTAAAAAAGTAATGGGATTCTGTGTAGGGAAAGTTCAGGGGATTTTCGAAAACATGACGTACATAAGTACATGTGAGTAAATAGATACAATGTGGGTAATGACTCATTGTCTATAGAAATGGTTGTTAGGGGTCTCTAATGTGTGTTTTGTGGGAGGTCAGAGCTAATGTTGGACTCACAGTGAGAATGATGTCACCAACACCCTCCAAAGCAGCTCACGCCAGAGCAGGAAATGCCTCATCCGACCTGCTGCACAACAGCGAGGTTCTTAAGAAATACATGCATTTAAAGACGGTCTAGACAGTGTGGATGGCCATAAGCGAACAATAACACTTTAGGGGCACAACAAATAATATGAAGTAACCCAGCATTCCTTCTGTGCAGCAATTATGGGGTTAACAAATGTTAGGAAAGTTGTGCCCAGTGTAGATTAAACTTTTCTTTGTGCTTTAGAGGAAATGTTGTATATTGTACCTACGTACTGGCTTTGGGAACATGTATTACCATAGCTGTTATGGGGGAATAAGAGGAAGACCTTCATTTTCCTGCAGATAGATGCTAGAGGAACTTGGCCTCTTTGTGATCTCCAGGATACGGAGTGATTTAACGGCCACAGGAAGTGTGTGTGCTGTATAGTGTGTATTGAGAGGAGTGATACTGTGGGGGAAAACAGCTATCAGAGAGTGTGCGCTGCTATACGTACATACATACACAGGGCAGCATGTCACAGGCCTGCTGCTCAGGTCATGTGACCCATTCAAAATCAAATAAACACTTGGGAAAAGGCATGTATCCTAGTTTTTGTAGTTATATTTATTGCTACTGTTCCTCCTGTAGAATGTGTTCGGAAAATAAAGAGTTTTGCTTGACTGGCATAATATAATTTTACGCAAATCGAATTAGAACTATATAATACAGTGTTGCTACATGAGTTTCTTATTATTCTCAATAAACTAAATCCAACAAAAAATCCAAATAAATTCTGAAATAAATAAATAAACAAACATTTGTTAATTATTATTAGTGTGCAAATAAAAATTATGGTTCTTTTTATTATTAATGTTGAAAATGTATTTTTATTAATAAGATAAATTATTATTTAGTTTAATGATATTAATATTTTTCAGGATTCTTTGATGAATAGAAGGTTCAGAAGAATAGCATTTATTTGAAATAGAAATCTTTGTAACATGTCTTTACTGTCACTTTTGATCAATTTAATGTGTCCTTGCTGAATTAAAATATTAATTTATTTTTTTTTAAATCCTTTTTACCCCAAACTTTTAAATGGTATTGCATCATGGTTTTCACAAAAATATGAAGCAGCACAACTGTTTTCAACATTGATAACAATAATAAATGTTTCCTGAGCAGCAAATCATCATATTAGAACGATTTCTGAAGGATCACGTGACACTGAAGACTGGAGTAATGAGGAATAAATTACGTTACAGTATACTCAAATAGAAAACAGTTATTTTAAATTGTAATAATATTTCATAATATTACTATTTAAATGCATTTTTGATTAAATAAATGCAGGTTTGCTGAATATAAGAGACAAAAATGGTGAAAATCAATTAAATGAACACACAATTTCAATTATATTTTATGTCTTACCATTTTCCTTGACTGTTGCTGAACTGTTGAACAGAGTAACCAAACTGTTCTGATGCCAACTGTGAGAAGATCTTAGCTCCATAAGTCCCCACATTAAAACCTTGAGCTTTATCGATGGTGAAACCTGAAGAGACATATGCAAACATCAGTCTTTTGTCTTATATACAACATACACATATACTAACAACACTAACAGAAAAATAAGAATAAGGAAGCAGAACAATATCTGGTCTGATAAGCTACATTATATCCTCTGTTTTTTTGTTGTTGTTTTTTTTTGTTGATATTGTTACGAATGGATTCGTGTGTTGCTAGGGAAACGGTATATTATTCGCTCGCGTGTGTGCGTTGGCTTTTCCCTTGTGTTTTTCTGTTTCTCCCTCTTTCGCTGTAATTGATTACAGGTGCAGCTGATTAGGAGGATTGGGCTGGTTGGTGAAGAGAAGGATCGCCGCAGTACTTAAGCTGTCCGGTGGAAGGGATCGTTGGCTCCCCGCTCTCCTGGTGTCTTTGTTGTGAACGTTGTTCCCATTGTGTAATGTGTTTTAGCGAGAGGCTCGTTAACTTAGACATTTGTTGTCAACCATTGAATTATGTATTGTATGTGGCTGCACCAGTGGCGTGCGGTGGTGTTTTAAAAGGAGGAGGCAGTTTTATATTTATGTATGTGTGCGTGTGTGTGTGTGTGTGTGTGTGTGTGTGTCCCTGTTACACTTAATGTTGTCACATTTTCCTGGCTAAATAAATATTACATAAAAAAGAGAACAAATATAATTATATTTTGTATTTTATTAATATTATTTTTTTTATTTAATTTAATCATTTTAATACTAATTATACATTTCATAGTGTTTTTATGCATTTTCATATTTATTCCAAAATAATAACTAAAGGCAGTAACAATTTGAACAATATTCTGGAAACAATAAGGTTTCATTAGTTAACAGTTAACTACTTTAGTTAACATGAACTAAGAATAAACACTAGCCTACTTCTACAGCATGTATTAATCTTAGTTAATATTAATTTCAACATTTACTAATGCATTATTAAAATCAAACCATTTGTTTGTTAACATTAGTTTATGCAATGTGAACCAGTGGCGTGCACAGGCCTCCGGAGGGGCAGGGGCGAAATGGCGTTACAAGGGCACAATCGTGGACCCGGGTTGGTGTGGATGGACTGGGTTGGGTGATGGGTTTGGTCCCCCTCGACTACAGGGGTGGGCGATATGGCAAAAATATCATATCACAATTTTTTTTTTTTTTTTTAGAAATATCACGATTCACGATTTTATCATGATTTTTTATCATGTTGGTTTTTCTATTTTGCAAGTTGTTTGAGCATTACAGCCAAACAACTATTTTGTTACCTTAAAAGGTAACAAAATATAAAAAAAGGATGGTCGATATTTAGGCCAAAGTGGGTGAAGATAAAAATCTTTGTCATAATTTTATCTTTGTTATTAAGAAATGAGAACAAAGATACACATTACAAATACACACAATATACAAATAAAATAAACAGTGTTTTATTTTCAGGTAGGCTACAATAGGTGTATTTAGCAGGAGCATTCAAGAAATTGAATGAACAAATATAAAAATAAAACATTATATAGACTGATTCCTATTAAAGTAACTGTATTAAAGTTTTTCAGTCAAGAGTATTGAGTGATTTTTCTCTTTGTGTTTGGTGTTTTATTAACATTAAAGGAATAATTCACCCAAAAATAAAAACAGTGGGTAACACTTTAGAATAGGGAACACTTATTAACTATTAACTACGATTTTTCCATCAATAAATTCCTAATTTGCTGCTTATTAATAGTTAGTAAGGTGGTTGTTAAGTTTAGGTGTTGGGTAGGATCAGGGATGTAGAATAAGGTCATGTAGAATAAGGCATTAATATGTGCTTAATTACTACTAATAAATGGCTAATATTCTATTAATATGAATGCTAATTAGCAACTAGTTAAGAGACCCTAAAATAAAGTGTTACCAAATAGGGTTATTTTTAAACCATCATTTACTCACTCAAAAGTTGTTTTAAACCTCAATGAGTTTCATTCTTCTGCTAAACATAAATGCTCTTTTGAAGAATGTGGAAAACCAAACAGTTGCTGGTCCACAGTGACTTCCATAGTATTTTTTTTCCTACTATCAAAGTCAATGTGGATAAGCAACTGTTTGGTTACCCAGATTCTCCAAAATATCTTCAAAATAACATCTTAAAATATCATCAAAAATATCATCAAAATCTATCTCCAAAATAACAAGAAAGAAATTAATACAGGTTTGGGACAACATGTGAGTGACTAAATAATGACAGAAATAAAATTTGAGGGTGAACTATCCCTTTAATGACAGTCGGCAGCATGTTTAGTACTGTCCCTTTAAGACCTGCTGCCATCAAATATACAAGCACACATCCGTTTCTCTCAGCTGTTTACTTTCATTTCAGACATAACCAACTGAGTCTATACGTAAACCTTGTGTGTTTTGAAAGTATTAGCACAAAAGATAACTTAGTTCAGTAATCAGGCGCTGTCTGACGGACTTTTTCGTGCGCGCGCTTTGGGTGTGTGCGCTCAGAAAAAAGCGCATGTCTGACCAGCGCGCGAATGAAACGTTTAACCGGCAAGGCTTTAAAGCAGATGCAAATAATGTACTTTTGTGATTGTGAATAAGTGCAGTGTCCTGTGAGAGTAACTCTACCGCTGAGTTAACACTGATGTGAATGTGTGTCGCGTTGTACAGCACATAGAGACGGCGGCGCCAGAACTGCAGCTGATAGAATGTGCGCTGTAGACTGAGGGCACCGGACCGCAAGGGCACTTTACCGTCGGACCTCAAAGGGGCAGGGGCTCGCGCCCCCCCTGGCACCCCCCCCCCCCCCCCAACCCCTTGTGCACGCCACTGCTGTGAACTAACATGAACTAACAATGAACTGTATTTGTATTAACTAATGTAAACAAAGATTAATAGGCTAAATACTGTAATAAATGTTCATTGTTTGTTCATGTTAGATTAAATGACACCTTATTGTAAAATGTTACCAATATTTTGTATTTGTGAACTGATGTTCAGCTTTTCTTTTTAATAGTCAACTTATTTTCGGGTCATCATCGTCATCAAAGCAATGTAAACACTGCCACACACACGCAGATATATCTTTCATTTCATCACACTGAATACTCACTCAAAACTTACGCAGTCATCACGTTTTCAGACCATTTCAAGTTTTATTTTGACGAGACACAAAGCAGTGGTATCTAAGCAGGAGAGTTGTTTATTTACTTTATAATTAGCCAATAACGCCATCATTTCCTTCATTCATACCGAGAGCTCGCACGAAAACGAGAGGCGGGATTTATCACACAAACCAATCACATCCAATCATAACCGATCATATCCAATTATAGCGCGATGGAAGCATTGGCTCCTCTCACGTGACTTTCCCCCATTCATTTCAATGAGCCTCCAGAACAGTCACCGCAAGCTTTAGGGTCTCTGCTTTAAGTCTATGGACCGAAGGGAGGCAAGCCTCCGCTGTAACTTTACCTGCGGGTGTCGCTGTTGGACAGTGTTATTTTATAAAAAACGAGTGACTTTTATACTTTTAATTCCATATTTAGTAATATTTGCGATTTATGTTTGTAGTATAGATTATTTTCTCATCCAATTTTTTGAGGAGGCACTGCCTCCCTTGCCTCCTCGGAGGAAACGCCCCTGGCAGACACGCTACAGCATGAATGAGAACCTGTGAGAGAGATGGAGCGACTGTGTGCAGGAAAACTTTGATGTGGTCATTCTTGGAGATAGTGAACAATATTTACTGACATATTTACTCACAGAGATGAACCTCACGGTTTTGTGAAAGAGCTTCATGGGTCGAATGACAAGAGTGTGTCATTGAGAAAGGAACAAGCATTTTAAAATCTATTTTAAAAATGTTCATGTTCTAAAAATATAACATGCTGGTTTCATATGGGTTCAAACATTTTAAAGACAAGTTTCAGTTTAATGACTCATTACACTTTGAATTATGTGAGTGCACACATCTTAATCAATATTTTCAAAAAAGTTCTTAATATACTTTAACAGTCTCAGTTATGTTCCTTTGCACTGATACTGACTTTTGATGAGGAAGTATTCAGTTGACTTTGAGTTCATTTAGAGACTCATAAAATGTAGAAACATGCCTGAGCAGAGCTTCACTCTGATGAGTCAAAGCTCCCTGTGCATTTTTAAACATCTTCATCTGTCTTGGCCATCTGGTCTCTCTGTTTATTTTTATGTTATTATTTAAATCTGAAGCTCAGTAGAAATGACATAATCTGCTAAAAATATGTGTGATCAACATATAGCATGTACTCTATATGAGTTCTCCATTCATTACTTAAAGAGACAGACACACAGTCAGCCCACAAAGACAGCCTTTAAACACTGTAGTGAGCAGCAGTGCTGATGGACATGAAACGAGACAGAGGATGAATTAAGTCATGAACAGAACTGAATGGAAACAAAGGAAGGAGAGGTCAGACTGTGGGGTTAAAGAGAGAGAGAGAATGTGCTTCCAGTCCGGTGCCCTCATTATGATCAGTAAGCCAGTTTAGACACACCATTCAGAACAGACAATAACTACAACACTTTTGCCAAGCATCCTACACCATTTAACCATGATGTTTTGACCACAGTGTGGGTTAAGCCACATTTATTACTAATGATAATCTGAATAAATAATTATTCTAACAAGTAATATAGATCACTAACTTCAGACAGTTTGTGGTTGCCACACTTTTCAAAATAAGGGTGTTTTCAATGCCATAGAAGAACCATTTTTGGTTCCCCAAAGAACCTTTCAGTGAACAGTTGTTAAAATAACAATGTTTTTCTGTGTGAAGAACATTTTAATAATCTATAGAACCTTTTGCACTACAAAACACTTTTTTGTGGAATGGAAATATTCCACTGATGCAATAACTGTTATTTTTAAGAGTGCAAGCAACTTGTACATTCAGTCAGAGTTTGGAATTTGTTGTGTTTGTCGGTACACCCAAAAATGCTTTTTGATTTTACTTTTAATTTTAGACAACTTTTTTAGTTGAACTTAGGGAGTGTATAGGCTACATGATACAGTTTTCAAACTATTTATGTTCATTTACACAACAACAGCGTTTTGGGGGATTGAAAATGCGAACCTTTGAAAACGGGTTGCAAAGTGCAAGGTTTTGAAAATGATACTTTATGGTCTCTGTGTAAACTACAAAAACATAAATTTGTGACATCATATGTGTGTGCGCAGCCGTGTGGTGTTTCTTTACAAGTGACATCGCAATCTACTGGCCTGGCATGAATAATACAGAATTTTTACTCGTTTTTGTTAATCCGCATGAACGGGGATCATTTTGACATTGTTGTCTGTACAATAATCTTTTAAAAAAATGCAAAGAGGAAACTTCGCTGTTTTTAGTACATTGTTGTTAATTAAAGATATCCTCAGTCAATGTTTTTAGTTATATCAGCTCAGATACAGTTCACATGATTCCACCCATATCTAATCATGTTCATTCTACTTATATTAATTATGAATCAGTGGTGTACAAACAGCATTCATTTTTGTTGGTCTAAATTAAAACAATTACAACTGAGTCAGCTTATCTGAATTTAAACTGTTTTTGATTCAGAAAGAACTGTTAGTGTTTAATGTGCGGCTATGTTGGACATCTGACAGAGTTTCTGTAGATGGTATCTTTTTGTGGTTACCACTGTGCTGAGGTGTAGATGTGCTTCGGTTGAGTGTGGCTGTCATGCACACAGTGTTGCATGCTTGTCTGTTAGCCCAGCATGTGTTTGCATACTAAATATGACATTCATATTTCATGCATGCAAATACAAATACAAATTACAATTAAACACTTATTAGCAGCACTGACATTACTAGCAATGAATGAAGCATCTATCATATCATACACCACAGCCCACAGACATCAACCAACAAGCTGACCACAAGTGCTACTCTTAAGCAACCACACAGACTTCAACAATGGAAACTTTTAAATGTCCAGTATAACTTAACATTAAACCATAACAGGTCTTTCCGTTTACTCAAAACACATAAATAACACCTAATCTCAATATTCAAACTCTAGATTCAGTCCTGTGCAAAGCATGATGGGAACTAAAAATCAACTGCATAGTTTCAGTTTTCCAACCAAACTAATTCATGGACTTCCATTTTACAAATTTGAAATTGAATGCAAATGACAATCAAACAAAACATTCAAGAATTGCATTGCTAATGTAATGGATGGCCTTAAATAAATCTGTTGTCTTGATTTTATACAGTAAAAAACTGAATAATGCATTAAATGTTCTTTCTAATAAACATTTATTGCTTTCCAGACTTGGAGTTTATTAATGGCTAAATTAAGTGAAACTGTCAAACTTGGCTATATCCCACATTAAATATGTAGACTGAGAATTTATAAACACTTAAATGCATATTTGTGTAAGAGAATGTTAAAATCTTACAGAAATGTACTTTAATCTTTTTTTAAATAAAACCATCAACTTATATCCCTTTTGTTTGTAAAAGTGCAAAACATGCTAACACCAAACTACTAGGCTACATGTGGTGCAAGTGCATAGTTTACATGCGCATCATAGTTTATACAGTGAACCACAAAAAAATGTTCCTCACAGTCCCATTTAAAGGAAACAAAAAGCCTAAAACTGATAATAAACTTCTCACATATACACAAAAACCATTCATCTCCTATACAAAGTATTTTCTCAAATGCACTGAGCTTGACTTATTTACATCGCCTACAACACTTCAGCGTTGTTGTCATTCAGTTTCACAGCATGACAATATTGTAATACAAATAAACCTGCATGTTTGCATAAGTACTTACACAGAACAGCGAGAAGTACCTGCAGAATATTCATTTTAAATCCACAGTGTCATCCAGCATCGAGCTCTCCAGTGTATCTGCATCCAGTCCAGTGTGAGTGTGAACGGAGCCGGGCGGAGGAGGAGGAGGAAGAGGAAGAGGGCGGATTGCTGGAACATCTCAGCTCAGCTCCCACAAACTAAACCCAAACTCACACCTTCAAACGCAACCATGTATGGTGAAAGTACGTGAACAGGTGAAAAGTTCGCCTATCCATTGCGAAGCAACAGAATATGATGAAAATCAATAGCTTTTGCCAAATTTATTGGCGCACAGCAAATACTTAGGTATGGCTATTGTTAAATAAAATTGCTACAGATCAACAAGAGCTGCATTGGTAAAATTGTGCCATTATCTTATGGAGATTAAAATTAAAAGCTTAAAGTGTAAACATGTATAATTCATATGATGAACTGTAGCTGTGGTTACTTTTGACATGAGGCGTTTCCACAGATATTAACATCGTCAATTTAGAAAAGTAAAAAAAAAAAAAATGTAATTACATTAATCAATCTATCTATCTATCTATCTATCTATCTATCTGTCTGTCTATCTATCTATCTATCTATCTATCTTTTTTTGTTTGCATAATTATTTAATGTTCAATATCTCAAAATAATAATAATAGTAATAATGATAAGAAGTAGTAAATAATAATAATCCCAACTATGACCATTTTTGATTCTGAGAACTTTGGAAATGTGAAAAACAAAAGTTGGTTTAAGAGGTTTAAAGGTAATGACATTCTGACATTTTAAGTGTGACTTGTTTAGCATCACTGTATACTGAACAATAAGTGCTTTGGTAAACACAAATCTAATAATCATTAATCTCTTTAAGATATGCTTATTCCAGAACACCCACAAAGAAGAGGAAAAATAAGAAACCAGGCCAACAAAAACAAAGTTTAAAGAACAGAATTTAATCTTCCCCCGGGGCTTGATAAATCACAACAGTAAGAGTCATTCATAATAAGTATTTCACATCGAGGAGCTATAACCACAGTGTCATCGTACTGGGGGTTTGTGCATGAGCGAGGTAAACGTCTCGGAAACACTCAACAACAGAAAACAGCAGAACATTAATGAAAAAGACAAACTTCAATTTATGTATTTACAGAATTATTTGTCATGATTTAACTGAGAACCAAGTACAAACTGAAGCAAGTCAGAACGAGAAGGAAGCAGGAACTGACAGAGGCATAAACTTCAGACATTCACCCCACCCCCTGTCTTTAAGGAGACACATCCCAGCTCTCATGCGTGTACCAACTCATTCGTTCATTCTTTTGAGGCCTAAGTACAAGTGAGCACCGAATGAGCAAGTGCATGAGAGTCAACAGTTGTGAGATGCTTTAAAATACAGTAATATTATCACAAGCCAGACCTCCTGGCAGGACCCGAATGGCAGTAAACTGAATATCAGTTATTAATCTGTACATTTCGAGGTAAAATTATTCTCATGTAGTCACAGAGGTGAGCGTGTATGTCCCGTTCATGCTGGATTCTCACACAGACCCTCTTGTTCTGCCAGATCCGGTTCATTTCCCTGTGGCAACGGCTTCCTCTTGAAGAAGCCAACCTGGTGGGACATCAGTATTGTATATTATTACAATAAAGCATTTTCCTTTGTCAAAATTACTGTGTATTAGTACAGTAGTTGCAATTCATGCTAAAACAAAGAGCTCATACCTTCCATAGGATCACCGTAGCTAGAGCCCAAAGGAGGAGGCCGCCAATGACACTTCCTATGATTATACCAATAGGAATATCTCCAGTCGCTCCTACTTTACTCACCGTAATTTTTATCTGCAGGAGAGTCAGGAAAGATTAGATAAAGCATATCACCACACCCATATACAGCATATATATACTGTATATATATATATATACACACACACACACACACACACACACACACACACACACACATAAACAGTAGGGTTGTTCCAATAAATGATGACTTAAAGGGATAGTTCACCCAAAAATGTTCACTAGTTCACTCATTAATTACTCACCCTCATGTCGTTCCAAACCTGTAAGACCTTCAGCTTCATTCATCTTCAGAACACAAATTAAGATATTTTGGATGAATTCTGAGAGCTCCCTGACCCTGCATAGACAGCAATGTAATAAACATGATCAACGTCCAGAAACGTAGGAAGGAGATCTGTAAACTAATCCATGTGACGTCAGTGGTTCAACCGTAATTTTACAAAGCTACAAGAATACTTTTTGTACACAAAGAAAACAAAAATAATGACTTTATTAAACAATTTGTCTCCTCCGCGTCACACTAGCGCCATTTTGGAGAGTATCCACTGAATGTAGACAGCGTATGCTGTTCTGTGTCAGCTGTGGATACGTTGTTTTCGTTCAGATCAAAGAGTAAACTATGTAAACAGCGTATCCGCGTGACGAAGCTGACACAGAACAGCATACGCTGTTTACGCCATCCCAAAATGGCGCCAGGGTGACACGGAGGAGACGAATTGTTTAATAAAGTCGTTATGTTTGTTTTCTTTGCGTACAAAAAGTATTCTCATAGCTTCGTAAAATTACGGTTGAACCCCTGATGTCACATGGATTATTTTACCAATGTCCTTACTACGTTTCTGGACGTTGATCGTGTTAATTACATTGCTGTCTATGGAGGGTCAGAGAACTCTAAGAATGCATCAAAAATATCTTAATTTGTGTTCTGAAGATGAATGAAGCTGAAGGTCTTACAGCTTTGGAACAACATGAGGGTGAGTAATTCATGACAGAATTTTCATTTTTGGGTGAAATATCCCTTTAAGTATATATATATATATATATATTTGTATTTTTTTTTAAAGGAAAACTATTTGACAGTGTGGTCTGTTATACAAGTAAACATAATTAAAGACACTGAACTACTTAATTCCAAACTTCCGCTTCTCAAGTATGTCATTTTAAGAATGTTTAGGCTTTTTATGGGAAAACGTAACAAAAGTGCTTAAAACAAGCATATTCGTCAAAAACCAACTTCCCTATTTGTTCTGCTGATGAACAGAACGGTTATGTTGGTCAACCAACAAGATGCGCACCAGATTATACCGGCCAAGCACAGGAAATCACTCTAAGCCAAGCTGTTTTTTTTTTCAGCAGGATTTATCTTAAACACAACTGAAAGACAGGGGGATGAACTGACCTGTTGTTGTTTGTGTGTGACGACTATGAGATCAGGCTGAGATGTTTCTATCTCAGAGCTTCCAGCCACTAAAACTGTCTGAAAATCAGCCTGGAAGGAAATAAACATGGAGTGGGAATAAAGCATCTGCTCAGGACAGATAACAGAAATGGTAGATAGAGATCAAGCAGTTCAAGAGACACTTACAAAGGCAAATGTGCCATTCCAGATCCTAGTGGTGATGTTTACAAAGTAGTTGGTCTTCATCTCCAGATCTTTGAGGACACAAGTCATGGTTTCACATTTTGCTGCCTTACAATCCTAGAAATGAAAAAAATGTACTGTTTTATACACTACCTTTCAAAATAGTGCGTGGGGTTGCTGCGATTTTTTAAATGTTTATTAAAGAAATGTCTCTCCTGCTCACCAAGGCTGCAGTTATTTGATCAAAAATACAGTAAAGACAGTAATATTGTGAAATATTATTCTAATTTCAAATAACTGTTTTCTATGTGATTATATTTTAAAATGTAATTTATTCCTGTGATCAAAGCTGAATTTTTAGCATCATTACTCCATTCTTCAGAGTCACGTGATCCTTCAGAAATCATTCTAATATGCTGATTTGCTGCTCATGAAATATATATTATTATTATTATGTTGAAAACCCAGTACACCCATATTACAGCATGTATAATATAATATAAACACACACACACATACTGACCAGTTCTGCTGTCCCTCTGAAGCTCTCTTTAGTGAAGCTGGCAGTGTGTGTTTTCTCTCTGATCTTCAAAGGGTCAATCAGATGGCTGCTTTCACACTGCACATTTACAACCTACTCAGCAAAAACAAGAGATTAAATGTCCTGCTTTTTCATCCCAGTCTGGTAATTACAGTATAAATACTTGTGCAGTGAAATATTTTATTTGTAAAGAAAATACTAGAAAATAATAATTAACATTTCCTAATATATTTTAATAGAGCATTATACTTACAGGTGCCGTTTGGACTGAAGTCAAATATAATAAAGGATTTCCAGCTTTGGTGCTGGTGGGCAGCGAGACGGTCAGATGAGCCTGATTGATTGGGAAGGTTCCTGTTGAAACCTGCAGAAAGACATGCTTCAGATAACTCTGGCATAGTTCACATTGCTAGAGGGAACTCAAGACATATTAGTTTGTATTTAGTTTAGAATATTTAGTTAAATATACATTTTTCTTTTACTCACTCGTAAAGTTATGTCGAATTCTGGGCCGATGTCATCGAAACCTGAGACAGTATGTTTGACTTGATCCTCAGGACCAATGCCGCAAAAATCCAAGTTTAAGTCTCTAGAAAAATAATTGAAAAGAATAAATGGAACTACAGTTTTTACATTACAAAAACATATGAGCCTTTTTTTCTGTGATAGAGGTCAAGGTTAATATACAGTATATAGTGGTCAAAGTACATACAGTGGTCTAAAGTTTGGAAAAATTTGTATTTTTTCTTAAGTCTCATATGCATTATCGTAAATTTCTTATTATCGATGATGAAAACAGTTGTGCTGCTTAATATTTTTGAGGAAACCATGACACTACAATTCAAAGGTTTTCGGGTAAGTAAGATTAAAAAAAATTTATAGCAATTAATACTTTCATTTAACAAGAATTCATTAAATTGATCAAAAGTAACAGTAAAGACATTAATTTAATGCTGTTCTTGCTCTATTCATGATAGAATCGTGAAAAAGTATCAGAGTTTCCACAAAAGTATTAAGCAGCAAAAACTGTTTTCAACATTGATAATAATAGGAACCATTATTAATAATTGAGCATCAATAATACATTATAATAACTGAGTAGCAAATCAGCATAATAGAATGATTTCATGTGACACTGAAGACTGGAGTAATGATACTGAAAATTCAGCTTTGAATCACAGGAATAAATTACATTTTAAAATTTATTGCAATAGAAAACTGCTATTTTAAATCGTAATAATAATTCACAATATTACTGTTTTTACTGTATTTTTAATCAAATAAATGCTATCTTGGTAAGCAGAAGAGACTTCTTTCAAAAACATACAAACTTAATTATTTCAAATGTTTGAGCACTTTACGAGCAGATAAAGGTTATCAGAGCATTACTTTGACCTCTGACCTGGTGAGGATGATTTCGGCATCGTACTGGACTGGGATGGAGAGAGAGACCTTGTTATCAGATGTCACTTCCTCCTCACTGTCACTGGAAACAGTTATGTAGGGTTATTTACAGTTAAACCAAACAGTTACACAAAAGTTAGAACAGATCTGTGTTAAAAACAGTATTTTTACCTTAGCACTTCGAAGTTCACAACAGCCTGTTTCTCTAGTTGATTCAAGTTGAAGTCAAAGTTGATCTCAAATGTTACCTGATGAGACAAAAAGAAATGATTAAAGAAAACGAAAAGTGTGTATGATCACACACACACACAAACACACACACACACACACACACACACACACACACACAGACAGACACTTTTCTCTTACTGTCTGGCCAGGCGTCAGGGTCGGGTATCCAACTCTGCAGTCGAGTGAGCCTGTTTTTGAACTGCATTTCACCTCTGTGTTGTCTCCCTGCACACACAAGCAAGAAGATTCACAGATACAATTTTTCATACACAAACCAGCACAGACTTATGCCAGAACACAAAATAGTGGCCTTACAGGTGGTGTAAAAGAGGCGTAGAACAGGTTACTGGAGAAGTTAGCAGACACTCTTGTGTTGTACGCATTTTCCTTCTTGTTCGTTACTGTCACGATGAAGGACAGTCTTCTTCTGTCAGGTCTGACCAGAAGTGAAGATGAGCTGCAAAACATAACAAAATCTTTTTACATTTCAGGATTCTGGTTCTTTTAGAACATAATACACCTAGCCCTGCTGGTATTTTTTAGTTGACTCTTAAAGGGACAGTTCACACTAACAAAAATTCTGTCTTTCTCTCCTAGAGATTCCCAGACATCTTTTTCAGCAGACACTATTTGACTTTATACTTGAAGCACTCCCTGATATTTTAAATTAATTTTAATAGTTTAATAATTTAGCATCACATTTACATGTTGAAGTTCACATCACATCAAAGTTGAATAGATGGCTCTTATGACATTTTTGTATTATTTATATACTATCACAACATTTAATGTTCCAGGCTTTATTTTTTTATTTATATTTCCAGTTTTAATTTTAGTTTAAGTTTTAGTAATTTGGTTATGAGGTTTTGACATTTTTATTAGATTTTCTTTTATATATATATATATATATATATATATATGTAGTTTTAATCTATTTCTATTTAAATTTTTGTTTCAGTAATTTTAGTACTTCAACTTTAACTTATTTCAGTTAGTTGGCAAGGCAACATTTCACATTTTTTTCATCTTATATGTACATTCTTAGTAGGTTTACCATTTTACATTTTACTTTCATTGTGTGTGTGTGTGTGTGTGTGTGTGTGTGTGTGTGTGTGTGTGTGTGTGTGTTTGTGACATATGAGAACACAAATTTGTATAATGACATTGGTATGACATAGGTATTACAAGGTGACTTATGGGGACATTACCCCATGTCCCCATATTTCAAAAGGCTTATAAATCATACAGAATTAGTTTTTTTGAGAAAGTAAAAATGCACAAAGTTTCCTGTAAAGGGTAGGTTTAGGTGTAGGGTTGGTGTATGGCAATAGAAAATATGGTTTGCACAGTATAAAAACCATTACACCTATGGAATGTCCCCACAATTCACAAAAACAAATGTGTGTGTGTGTGTGTGTGTGTGTGTGTGTGTCTGTGTGTGTGTGTGTAAGGTTACCTAGATACATTAACAGCTTTCACAGTCAGCTTCAGGTCACAAGAGCATTTGTCATCAGAGCCACAGTCCTTTACAAAAGGGATCTGAGCAAACAAGAATACATTTGTGACAGCTTAAAAACTTTGAAATAATTGAATCTGAAGCCCTTAAGTAAATTTAGAGGGAATCTTACAAAAAATTCCCATGCTTTGGGCTGAAATGCATCTAGGGCAGGGCCCGCGTCTGGATTCTGTGGACTGATGTCAACTCGCAAAGCAACTGGACTAACAAAATCAGGAGTCTCCTGTTAAACAATAAAAGCAACAATGTAGAATGATCATTCAAGCACTTTTAAATGAAATGAAGCTAGAGTGCAGTGAGTGTTGTTATTCTGAACATCGTGAGGCTTGTAGTAAGTGGCAAAAACTCACCTGCACATAGATATTATGATCAACGCAGATTTCTTTGTCAGAGACACTGACAGATTTCTGGATAAGACGCTCTGAGTTTTCAAACTGCGCTCTTGAAGTGGCTCTAGATGACTGGAGGTCAGCGTCAAGAGTCAGGTTGTACTTGATATCTAAAGAAAAGTGTATTTCCATTAACTTTCATGGAGATTTTTGGAGAAATGAACATATACGAGATACAAAACACATGAGAGACAACCTTACCTACTTTACCCCCTAATACAGTGGGTCTGAATGTTGATCTGAAACAGACTTTAGCACTAACACACGACACCATCCTTCCTCCAAACATGCAAGGTTTACTCAGAATGCTGATCTTCTCAGGGCTGAAGGCGACCGTTGTTGTGACAGCTGCAACTCTCCTTGACCTGAGATCACAAAGACTGTATGAGCATCACGGTTTCATTATAATTTTATAGAGCTTAAACAACTAGACCTCACCAGAGCTGCACTGCCTTCCCAGCACCTCCGACTGAAATATCAGGGATTGAGTCACCGTTCATATCACCACGACTATCTAAAGAGCGTCCAAAGAAACGAAGCGCTGGGTCCAGTTTGGATCCAAGTATTTTCTGCAGAAAATAAGAAGACAGACAATAAAATAAGAAGACTTGTTTAGTATGAAAGGAAATGACAAATAAGATTCTACGATTAAAATATGCGGAAAAAAGTGTTTTAAAAAATATTTTAATGTATCTTAGTTCTTAGAAATGTATTAATATTGGTTTCATATGGTTTTAAAAAATGTTTACACCATTTTTAAGAAAAGCTATAATTTAATTATTTAACATAATTTAATGATTTAATACCTTTTTTTTTTTTTTTTTTTTACAAATAATTAATAAATTAATAATTAATTATTTCATTTTTTGGGTAGTCGCACCACATGACATTTTACAATCTGAAATAACTTTGCCTGGTCATAAAAGATCAAATTATCTCTTTTTTTGTTTTGTTTTTTTTTGCATGTAGTTGCACCGTCTTTCATTTAGTGGACAAATGATTTTTCAAATATTAATAAGCAGAATATTATTTATTTTATTTCATCTAGTTGCCAAATCAAACATTTCCAATTTTCTCTTAATTTAACCTGATGTACTAAAATAATTAAAGCTGCAAATTAAAAATTAAACTTTAAATCTTAACTTAAAATAAAACAAAAAATAAAAAATAAAATAATTTTATATATAGTACCTAAGTACCTAATTTTACAGTTTTTATTGTTTTTATAGTTTTTTAGTTTTTTAAATTTTTTATTTTAAATTTGTCTTAAATTATATGTATTTTTGATTTGTTTACAAGACAAACATAATTTTTTGAATTTGATGTATTACTGTCATGTATGAATTATATATATATATATATATATATATATAAACTAATTTTATATATATACTGTGTGTATGTATATATATATATATATATACATATATATATATATATAGTATATTTTATATATATATATAGTAATATTATTAGTGTGTTCTACCTGTGAGCTCTGCTTTCTGATGGTTTTTCTGTCTCCATAGTAGATGTAAATGGCACCTTGGCCATTGCCTTCCAGCGGAGCACCAACCACAACATCGCTGAAGCCGTCCAGGTTTAGATCGGGGACAGCAGTGATGGCCGTCCCAAACCGAGCATTCTCCAATGCGGAGGGTCCCTCTAACCAGCCCTGGTTGCTTAAGATGCCCTGAGAACAACATGAGGCAAGATGGTCAATCTATTTAGGACCTGCTTTGAGTGAAGATTAGTTTTATGGGCAGTGAATCTGTTTCACCTTGGTAATGGTGAAGAGGTAGACTCTTCCTGTTTCAGATTTCTCCTCGCTCATGTACATCGGCGCTCCGACCAGCAGCAGATCCGTCACACCGTCAGCGTCCACATCAACAGGACAGAGAACGCTGCCAAAATAAGAGCCGATCTGCAAACCACACACCACACTGATCTAAGACAGGACTTCAGTGTGTAACGAAGCTAAAGCTCATTAAAGATCACAGTACCTGATCTCCTCTCTGTGAATCTATGATGACCGGCTGATTCTGACTGTTCAGACTGTAAACTACAACCTTTCCTCTGTGAACGGCACGAGGAGCACCGGCCACATAAAACTCAGACGAGCCGTCGCTCACAGACGTCACAGAGTATCCTGAACACAAGACACGGGAAAATGCATTTGTTTAATGACAAATACAGTAAAAAGAGCATGTTACACTACCATTCAAAATTTTGGGGTCAATATGATTTTTAAAATGTTTTTGAAATAAATCTCTTATGCTCAGCAAGGCTGCATATATTTGATAAAAATACAGTAAAAACAGTAATATTGTGAAATATTATTATAATTTAAAATAAATGTTTTCCATTTGAATATATAGTACTTTCATATTTCTGTGATGCAATTTTCAGCATCATTACTCCAGTCTTCAGTGTCACATGATCCTTCAGAAATCATAATATGATGATTTGCTGCTCAAGAAACATTTCTGATTATTATCAATGTTGAAAACAGTTGTGCGGCTTAATATTTTTGTGGACAAGCATTTATTTGAAATGATTAAATAATATTTTTGATCAGTCCGTCCTGAATAAAAGTATTAATTTACTTAAAAATAAAATCTTACTGACACCAAATTTTGAACAGTACCATGGATATGAACATAAAGTTACATGACCTCTATATTTGCTTTTGATCATTAAAAATACTTCACAGTTCATTTTTGGCCAGCTCACCCAGTAATGAGCTGTGGTTTCTGTCATCCAGGATTTTCTCGAAAGCATTTTTGAGGAAAATGTGTGATTTCCCAGCTGTTCGATGGACGACGGTCCCGCTCCATCCATACGCTCCGACAGCACCAAGAAGGATCAAATCCTGTGGGATAAAATGCCACCCCGTCAGGCCTTCATTTCTTCTGAATCAGTGTGGCACATTAGAAATTACACTGAATACTCAATCAGAAATGCTGAAAGATAATTGGCACCTTCTTATTGGTCTGATGTGCGCTGAATCCAACTTGGGACATCTCCAGCTGAAATTCCTGACCTTGACTGGTGCCTCAAATCAAACAAGACAAAATCTTCAAATGCTTATCCTAATTTAAAGCTGTTTTTTTAAGTTAAAAAGGTGGATGAACAAATGTATTATTCATTTGGCATACATGAATCATTTACCTTCAATGTTAAAGATCCTGTCCCCCAGAGTTCCTGCGATATTGATTAGCGCTTGCTCCGATGACACATTGAACATGTAGTTCTCTGTTGGAGTGCTAGCGATTAATTCAATCTCTTCTATGAATTTTTGAATATTGGCACTTTTCTTGAGAATCTGTATAAATTCATAGATGACAGTAATACGTCAAATTAAAAAAATAATGATGCTTGTCTTTTTGTCCAGTAAAAATATCTAAACAACCTTAAAGCAAAACAAAATACATTCAAGACTTATTTTAATTATATATATATGTGTGTGTGTGTGTGTGTGTATAATAAAAACGGTAAACTTAGGTACTTTAATATGAAATTTTAAACAGTGAATCACTGAAATGTTTATTTTCTGTAATGAATCTCATTTCTTATTGTATTTCACCTCTCATTTGAACTTGTATAATACTACAGATGAAAAATTTTGTATTATTGTATCGTATTGTATCTTGTTCATGTAATGCTTATTTTCATACTGATCTCTCACTCACAGCAATGCCAAAGCGAATGATACCATCTCTGTTGCATCTCTCAATGACCTCTTGACCTTTATGACCATCAGTAGATTCTCCATCTGTTACCACCACCAACACCTTAGTGGCATCGGGACGACCACCATTTTCTGGTAGGAAAGCTGTTTGTCTGAAACACAAACAATGTTTTTTTTGTTTTGTTTACCCCCCCACAGAAGTAAAGTAAAGTAAAATAAAATAAAATAAAATAAAAATTAAATTAAATTAAATTAAATTAAATTAAATTTGTATGTAGGGGATAGGATACCTGACATTGTCAAGTGCTTCAAAAGTGTTGGTTTCTACTCCAGTTTTTTGCTCAATATCAGAAGCTGCTGAAAGAACTTTGTCTTTATTTTGGTCAGAACTAAAAGGATAAAAAAAGGACAAATCCTCTGAATACTGCATTATGCTGACCTAAAAAATAAACAAAATCCCAATTAAGTCATATCATATAAATCAAAGAAAAAAATTGGATCAGAATAAGGTAAATAACAGTACTTACTCGAGTTTTATCTGGTCCGATATCGAGATTTTCCAAAAGCTTTATGAGAAAGTTTCTAACATCAGGCCATGGATATATACTGTTTGATCCGTCCAAAACAATGGCAACATCCATTGGCCCACCACAAGCTGAATGAGAAATTCAGATTAAGAATGACTAACTTACCCTATCAAGTATTTTGTAAATTTCTGACAAAACAAAATAAGATGTACTTTGAATGGCAGGAGAGAAGGATGACTGGAGCGTAAACTGTGGGCTCACTTCAGCACAGACTCCTGGGTAAAAATACTGACTGCCACAGCGCTGAGCCCACAGAGGACCACACGTCTGAAACACAAACATACCATCAGCTTTCTACAGTTCAATCCATAACAGCGTCTCTTGAGTATGACAAGGACTGAATGAATATTTTCAAAAAGGAGTAAGATCCCGCCTCCTGATGGTGACACAATGCTACTACAGCATACCATCAATGTGTTAGGTTTAGCTACTGGAGTGAGAGTCAGGCCCAGACTCATGTTGACATTGATGCTCTGCACACCATCTATGCTGACAGAGTCTGCGAAAACACAGATATATTTTCATGACAAGAGGGAAAAATTTAAATTCTGTTAATTATATTTTAATGGACTTTAAAGGACTAAAAAGTATTGTGGTTTCAGATAGTTTAAACAATGGTGCTGTATCATGTCCAAAAGCCCATGGTCATACCACAATACTTTTTGTAAGTGCATTATTATTGAAAATAAAGAGAAATTTACCTGCAAGGTTTAGTTTCTGGCAGGTGGCTCTTCTGGAAGGACTAGTGTCACACTTATAGAGATTTCCTTTTCTATTTTGAGGGTATCCACTCCAGGGAGAACCCACCAGCAGCCTGAGCAAAAATAACATTTCTCTATGCAATCAAACTAATTATGCATGCAAATTATTTTTGCCTGTGCCTATGATAAATTTCCCTATACTAAGAGTATATTTCAACCAAAAATGAAATCTTCAGGCAATTCAATATGTAGATGAGTTTGGAGAAATGTAGCATTACATCACTTGCTCACCAATGGATCCTCTGCAGTGAATGGGTGCCGTCAGAATGAGAGTCAAAACAGCTGATAAAAACATCTGAAGAATTTGTTTATCACAAACACACATCTTTTCACTTCACAAGGTGTTAACTGACAGACTGGAGTAGTGTGGATTACTGTGATGTGTTTATCAGCTGTTTGGACTCTCATTCTGACGGCACCCATTCACTGCAGAGGATTCATTGGTGAGCAAGTCATGTAATGATGAATTTCTCATCTACATCTTGGATGGCCTAAAGGTGAGTACACTGTTAGGAAATTTTCGTTTTTGGGTGCATTATTATAAGATTGGTAGAGTGCCAAATAATTTTCCTTTGAAATAAAAGATAACAATTCCTGGTTTTCCGGACAGGAATTAGTCATTAACAAAGCCGTCTCAAATTCCCCACTGTAATCGGTGAGTGAACTGTGACTCAAAGCATCAGTCCAATGCTTTCCAGAAATAGACTTTGGATCCACAGTGTATTTTTATACATTTTGAACATGTTTCAGAGAAAATGTCTGGTGTGTGACATGTCTTACCATTTTCCTTGATCATTGCTTATCTGTTGTACAGTGTAGCCAAACTCTTCTACCGCAGGACCTGAGAAGATATTAGCCCCTGCAGTTCCCACATTGAAACCCTGAGTGTGAGGAATACAGAAACCTGCGGGGAAAAGTTTGACATTCTCAGCCATGATTTTAGACCCTATTTTGTTTGGCAATATATATTCACATACAGTATATTTAATACGGTTCTAGTTCTACAAAAAACGTTTTGCCATGAGACATCTAACATTGGTAACCCTTCTCTGTGAACAGCAGTATGTCGGCATATTTCAAACAATACTGACAAGTCGAAGTGAGAACCCAACCCTTTTTAGACTTTACACCAAACACGCCTTCACAACAAACTATGGGACTTATTATACACAGATTTATCAGCATCAGCAAAGATTTCTCATGTATACTACTTTTTTAATAGTATGGAAGAGTGAGTGAGAAAATAAATGAATGAATGAATGAATGAATAAATACATACATAAAATCGATTTTTGTTTTCATACAGAAAAATAGATAAATAGATACATTTACCTGAGAAGCAAAATTGGTTAAATTAATAAATTGTTTCAATCTTAATTTTTCTTTTTCAAATGGCAAATAGGTATTTTCAGTTTAGTTAGGCTAGATTTGTGCTTAAAACAATAAAGAAATGTCATGGGTAGGAATTTTTTTTTTAACATACAGTATATTGTCTGAACATACAATTGTACAATTCATACAATATAAATTGTAGCCTACATTTTAAGTTGATCCTGTTTAAGGAGGTTAAAGATATTTTTACTGACAGTAAGTGTATAAAACATTTTCATTAAAGACCATGAAATCTTCATTTGTTGCAGCTTGAAAATATTATCATGTCTGTCCACCCAGATGTAAAAAAGTCATGAAAACTATGAATATTAATAACTTGTAAACATCATTTGGAAAGCAAAACAAGTACTTACTCTGCAATAATATCAGTAGTATCACAACTTTTTCCACTTTGTCCATTGCTGGAGAAATTGTTAAGACGAAAGAGCAGATAGTGATGTCTCCAGTCCTACTGTAACTGTTATAATGAAACAAACTAAATTATTCCCCTCAGAGGATATGATGTCACAGCAGCGCTCCGGTTAGATTTGTATAGCTTCCTTTCATGTTGACATTATGCAACATTCCGACCACACACAATTGACCAATGACCAAATAAGGAAACTTGTCGCTTTTGAGTGGTCGTTCATTTGATTGTAACGGGCGTCACACTTTTTATTTGACACTTCGTAAAAATGGAAAAGGAAAGACAAGAAAGATAAACTATAATATTATAAACTATGTAGAAGGTATATAGGACACAATTTAGAAATGAAATCATATTCGAAAACCGAGTCAAGATTTACAGCATGTTGAGAAATAGTATGCGATACTATTTTCCTGCGTTTCGCTAGACTGGGCGAGGACAGGTGGGCGAAGGGGCGGAGTCACAGCGCTGAGGAAGCGCTGCAGTGTAGTCATCATGAGTGTGTCCCCAGCAGACCATGACACACACACACACACACACACACATACACACACACATACAAAATGATTAACCCAAGACTCCTGATGGAATTTTATCTCTCAGACTGGGATGTAATTGAGGAGTTTACCTTACTGGCATAGTTTCAAAGCAAACAGGAAATGTTTAAGCAATATCCCAGACAACTTGCTCAATTTCTGCTGAATTTTACTAAATTTACTGGTCAAGACTTATGATGTAGGCTAAGCCACAACATCTGGCCAATGAGACGTGTTTTTAAAACATGGTGTTTCAGATGTTATTTAGGAAGCAAGAAATATTGATGATTTAATTTATTTGTCTGTTATCAGTATCAATTCATCCATCTATCCACCTTATTTTCAAGAATGGTCATGTGTGATGCGTCCAGTGTCATTTGCTTCCATTTATTTTATCTGTACCAAAACAGTCCATAATTCTGCTTAATTTATATTTCAAACTGTTATTTGTTATCATTTTATTTTATTATCATCTCCATGAAGACACTATTTTGTATCGCAAATCGTTTTACGGTTTACTTTGTTATTCTTTTATAGTGGTTAAATCTTCACATTTAAATAAAATAGTTTAACTGTAGCATTGCAAAATAAGATGGGTAAGCATGGTCATTCACTGCACTGATGTAGTCAAGAAACACTTACCAGTAATAAACTTTAGCTGGAAATATATAGCAATTGGTTGCAGTCTCAAATTTGATTGTTAGGCCAGTAGGTGGCAACAGGTCTTAAAGGGATAGTTCACCCAAAAATGAAAATTCGACTTTATTCAACATTTTTTTCTCTTCTGTGTCAGTCTTTTGCATTCATGACATTACAACACGTACGTGTGAATTCCTCTGCTTGTAAACAAGGCGCAGCCCATCTGGGTTCTGTCAGCATCACCACACGCATGTGTTATGCGTCTTAATTTGTGTTCCAAAGATGGTCTTACATGAGACTTTGAATTCCTTTGGAAATTATTTGAAATGGTTCCAGCATCAGGAACTCTGAAGCACATCTTTATTCGTGGCATTTACAAACGTCAACAACTGGTGAATGGAGAACACTGTGATCTGAGCTGTTTTTGTTGTGTGTCCTGGGTTTCGTGATAACGGAGATGGAATGTAAACGCACAATTTGCACATGAAAATCTGACTAAATCTCCTATGACAACTTGCAGTGTTACATATCACCGAGGCTGAGAAAAGAACAAAACGCTGCGGACAATAGGTGAATGCCGTTATCACTGTTTTCCATGTTCGTGGAGCAAATATTTTTACATGGCTTTTTAAAAATGCCGGGTAGCCGATGTTTAATATGCGTTTGGCCAATCAGCGTACACTGTGCCACTGGTAGTTCCTAGAAGTGTTTTAGACCCTACTCTGAAGGAGGAGCTAATTAGTTCCCCCAGACAGAGTTCTTAGAACTGAACACTGAAGGAGTGGATCGCAGATCTACAATGGCCTTCATAATAATATTAATTATAATATTTCTTGAATAATTATTAATCAAAGTTACATTTATGCATGTTAGAGAATAAGTTGAATATGGCTTTAGTCTGCCTTTTTACTCTCTAAGAAGCTGCTCTCATTGTGTGTGTGAGACCATGCCCGATAAGGTTTAGGGCTGAGGCAACCTTGAAGTAAGATAAGTGTTTCTCTGCGTATGTGTGTTAGTATCTGTCTGTACAGGGAGAAGCTCAGACAGTCCCAGGACAAACGTTCAACTGCCAATGTCCAGCGTATCAGATATACGTCTTTGGAGAGATGTATTGCGTCTGACCTCTCATCACTTGTCACCAAAATAGTCATCAGAAGATATGCTTCAAGCTTG
>JAFVLL020007358.1:0-15723 GCA_021397915.2 Tor tambroides
GCAGGTGCTAAAGTCCTGCTGGAAAAGGAAATCAGCATCTCCATAAAGTTTGTCAGCAGATGGAAGCATAAAGTGCTCCAAAATCTCCTGGTAGATGGCTGCATTGACTTTGGACTTGATAAAACACAATGGACCAACCGCAGCAGACGTCATGGCACCCCAAATCATCACTGACTTCAGAAACTTTTTTTTTCTTTTCGAACAACAATTTTTTTTTTCAAAGATTGTCATTCAGGTTAAGACAACAGTTAAATTTTTCACTTTAACTGAATAAAAAAATAAAAATAATAATAATAACAATAATACATAAATGAACAACAATAACTCTATACCCTTAAAAAAATAAAATAAAATAAAGTAAAATAAATACTTCAATTCCACAAAAGAGTCACCATCTAGGCTCTCCAAAAAGTCATAGAACACTTTCCAGATGGACCAAAATACACAAAGTTTGTTTTTCAAAAAATAGGTAATCTTTTCTAGGCAAGGCATAAGGTCATCCCCTTTATCCATTGAGACATGCCAGGACTTGCTTCTTTTTTCCAAGAACATGCAATTACTGTACATGTTTAGCTTCCAGCAAACAGAGAATTAACAACAATCTTTCATGTTTGGTCATTTTAAAGTTCAGAGGACAAATATGTAATATACACAACCTGGGATCAAGAGGAAATACTTTACCAATTATTTGACTTATAATATTCAATATTTGAAGCCAAGAACAGTTAACTTTAGTACATTCCCACATACAATGGAATAAATTTCCCTTCTCTTGTTTACATTTGTAGCATATATCAGGAATATTCGGGTTGAAGTGATGTAACTTAACTGGAGTGATATATTGTCTACTCAACCATTTATACTGAAGCAGTCTCAAATGGGTTCTCACTGTCTGAGTTTGGGCTTTTAAACATGCTATTTTCCACTCTTCCTCAGTTATATCAGCCTGCAGGTCAGACTGCCATGCTTGAAGTCTGTCATTAAATGATTCTTCAGATTTGGCCACACACTGTTTATACAACACAGATACCTGACCTCTACCTTTCAAACAGTTAAGTGTAATATTTTCCAAAGTAGAAAGAAGAGGTTCAACCAGACTTTGGCCTTGTCTTGATAGAATGAAGCTACGTAATTGCAAATATTTGAAAAAGTGCTTTTGTGGAATTCCAAACCTTGTCCTAATTTCTTCAAAGGACATAAAGTTTCCTTCATTATAGAGATCAGACACCTTACTAATATCTTGAATTGACCAGATTTTAAAACCTGGATCGACTCTACCAGGACAGAAATTTTCATTACCAAAAACTGGTGAAAAGCACAAGAGTTGTGGTAATTCACCTAGATGAGCAAAAGCCTCAAACCAAACTGTTACAGTATTTCTACTATATGGATTTTTAGTACCTTTAATTAACTTCTTAGCATCAGCTGAATACAAATATAAATTCAAAGGAATTGGAATAGAGTGAGCCTCTATAGATACCCAGGTCGGAGGATAATCTTTCTCAAAATAAAACATTGCTGCTCTAATTTGAGCTGCCCAGTAGTACCATTTTAAGTTTGGTAGGTTTAACCCTCCTCTGTCATAAGGCAAGTACAGCAAGGAGAGCCTGAGACGAGAATGCTTGTTGTTCCAAATGAAGTTTGTGAAAGTTTTTTTTCATTAGGACAAAAAAAGAAGAATGTGGAGAGAGAGGGATGGATAGGAAGAGATATAACAATCTGGGTAAGACTGACATTTTTAATATATTACAGTTTTTCTCAATCGATTTGACACTTTTCTCCAATGGAGTGTACTTGTTCTCAAAACAATTAGCACAGCCATCCAAACACAAAATTATCTTAACCAAACAGCTTTACAAATGCTCAACTTTACTGCAAAATGAAGCACTGCAATTTTTCTAGTAATGTGTTTATTAAAAGTAAATATTAACATCAAATCTATGGGTTTGTTCTCTAGTGATTATAAAACATAGTCAGCTGTAGATGCACAAATACACTAATGAAAATACATGTTTACTGCAATTCTTCAACAGAGAGTTTTGTTTTATACATAGTGTTTATATCTAAACAAACAAACAAACAAAAAAAAAGTTTTCCAACTCCTATCACCCATGTGGAAAAACTAATTGCCCCTTTAAATTTAAAATCTGTTTATGCCAGAACTGCAAACAAACCTTTCTGATAACTACAGATCAGTCTTTTACAGCACAGTGGTGGATATATGGTGGATATGCATTTTATCTACACTAAATATTTGCTGCACTTGTATCATAGGAAAAAGTGTTGAATCCATGCTCGAAAAGCTCCTGTCCTGTCTCAACATCTCAACAGGCCTTTTCCTTTGTGGCTGGTGATGTTGTTCTGGACCACTATGTCAACAATGCTGCACTCTAAAAAATCCTGGGTTATTTTTTTAACCCAAATGCTGGGTTGAGCCTTTTGGGTCATTTTTTGGGGTTATTTTTTCAGTGTTTGGGTAGTTTTTGTGTTACCCAGCCTCTGGGTCAAATGTAACAACCCAATGTTTGGGTAGTTTTTTAGTGTTACCCAGCTCCTGGGTCAGACATAACAACCCAATGATTGGGTAGTTTTTGTATTACTCAGATCCTGGGTCAGACGTAACCCAGCGGTTGAGTTATTTATCGCGGGGATTTTGCGTCGTCTTCTGGAGAGAGCAGTTCTAAGCGCCATCGAATTGAAGCATTTCTTCGGTAAATACAGGTTTGTGTACATTTTATTTTATATATAAAATCGTTACTGTGCTGTATATCGTTCAATTTTATGCAGAGCAACACACAGGCGCGCGGTATGAGTCACCATTAACAAGCATCGCGGTGTTCTGTCGATTTGTGCTACCCTGTCAGATTTTACTACCTCCCATTAAAACAGTAGGTAGTACAATTCGACAACGAAAAAAGCTACCTGTTAAATTATGATTTATTAATGTCTACACCTACCCCAACCCTAAACCTACCCCTTACGGTAATGCAGATGCACTAAATATTGTTGTTCAGCGTGAGAAAAAGGACGAAATATTGATGTGCGCATGCGCATCTGACGGGTAGGATAAAATGTTAGGACAGCGGGCTTTTCGCATGATGGAAAACCCTGATGCTTTGCATAAAATAAATGATTTTATTCATAAAGATACAAAATACAAATACTTTGGATGTTAAAATATGTCCTCAGAGCTGTTTACTGTTTGTTTTTGGGCAGGTTATGAGAGCAAATGCTTGATATGTTAGGCTATGTGGAAGTGAAAACGCAGGAGCGGCAGTCTTAGCCGTGAGCAGTTCCTTGAGAATACGACTCCAGCTCGGGCACGAGAGCCAGCGGCGTTACGGTGGAAACAGAATAACGGAGACTGTCGATTACATGTGAATTGCTTCTGTTTAATGTTTAATTTTTACTCCTAATGTTTGTTAAACGAGTTTAAATAGGCAATATGTATATCCTACATAAAAACGATATAAACAATGCTGTAAATGAGAAATAAAGGAAAATAAAGGAAGTTACCATGCAAACCAGTGGTTGTGGAGTATTTTACAAAAGTTTAGAGGATTTAAGTTAATCTGTAAACATTATTTCATCTATAAAGTAAAAAATAAGCTAGTATTATAATAAAAATGAATCAACCCATTAGCTGGGTTAAATCAACCTAATTGTGACCCTGGACCACAAATTCAGTCTTAAGTGTAAATTTTTCGAAATTGAGATTTATAGATCATATGAAAGCTGAATAAATAAGCTTTCCATTGATGTATGGTTTGTTAGCATCGGACAATATTTGGCCAAGATACAACTATTTGAAAATCTGGAATCTGAGGGTGCAAAAAAATCTAAATATTGAGAAAATCACCTTTAAAGTTGTCCAAATGAAGTTCTTAGCAATGCATATTACTAATCAGAAATTAAGTTTTGATATATTTATGGTAAGAAATTTACTAAATATCTTCATGGAACATGATCTTTACTTAATATCCTAATGATTTTTGGCATAAAAGAAAAATGGATAATTTCGACCCATGCAATGTATTTTTGGCTATTGCTACAAATATACCCCAGAGACTTAAGACTGGTTTTGTGGTCCAGGGTCACAATTATGTTGGGTTAAATAAACAACCCAATTTGCTGGGTAAAATTAACCCCATATGTGTTCTGTTCTATATTTACCCAGCCCTTGGGTTAAAAACTACCCAAATTGGGTTGTTTTTAACCCAGTGTTTTTTAGAGTGTGCTGTTCCATTCAAAACAATCTTGATTGTCCACCTGAATGATCTCAAGCTTAAATTCTGAAAAAATGTTTGGACATTTACAGTAAATAACAGAAGTTGTCCCAGGAGGACTAAAAATCTGTACTATCAACAATCATACCAGCCAGTTCCACTCTTCTTCTTCTCTTTCATTACATCCCTTTCTCTACCCACTCCACCACCTTATAGACGCCACCCCCTCCCCCGTTTTTACTTTTACTTATTTTATTTTTTATTAATATTTTATTTATTTATTTTGCATATTCATTCTTGTTCTTTGTATACTTTCCCTTTTATTATTACTCTAAAGCAATTGTGATAAATGTGTAAACGATTAGGAAAACTGCATTTCCTGTATTGAGTGTATGATTAACCGAATAGTTTTCAGTTTAGGGCCAATCGAAAATATACCATGTTCATTTGATAGAATGACAAATTACAGAGTTTTGTTTCTTGTGTTTGGACAAATGGTACATACATTTTTGTGATTTGTGTAAAACATTTTTTCAGATATTTTAAAGTATTGGTTGGTTGTATTAACTATTGTGAAAACATTTGAGAGTTTTGTGCACATTGTTTTGAGAAAATTATTTGCATGATTTGTAATTTGTATGAAATGAGTGGAAACATACAATCTGTTTAGGACAATTATAAAGTGTTCAGATCACTGTGTTAACTGTTTTGAGAACAGTGACCTGAGTTTGGAGAAATGTGTCAAATCAATTGAGAAAAACTGTAACATGGCCAATTAATGAAATGGGGAGTTTTGTCCATCTGTTCAGCAGACCAGTTATAGAATCTGATATGGGCTTATAATTTGCTGATATAATTTCATTTACAGTTGGTGTAATTTTAATCCCAAGGTAAGAAAAACCTTCTTGTGAGATTGTAAAGGGTGACTGAACTGGGGGAAAACCTTTCTGTATGGAAGACATGACTTGATTTAGGGTATTAATAATTTTATATCCTGAGAATTCTCCAAACATTTCAATCAAATTTAGCAATGCTGGGATATACTGTTTTAGATTGGAAGAGAATATAATTATATCATCTGCGTTCAAAGAAATGCAGTGTTCTGAGGAGCCAGTTGTAATACCTGAAATATGTGTATGATTACGAATTGCCATAGCCAATTGTTCGATCGCTAGGGTGAAAAGCAAGGGAGAGAGAGGGCAGCCCTGGCATGTTTCCCTGTAAAGCCTGAAAGGGGCAGATATTGTTCCATTTGTTAATATCTCAGCTGAAGGGTTAGCATACAGGATCCGGTCCCATTTCATAAACTTATCCCCAAACCCCATTCTTTCCATAGTTTTGAACAGGAAACCTTTCTGCGGCACTCTCTGAATATTCAGAGCTCTAAAGAGTCTGATAGTAGTTCCTAAAGACCTCATTTATATCAGTTTGATCAAATGTTATCCCACACTCCTTTATCTGAATGGAATTTATGGCTCTTTCAGTTTGTAACTGCTTAGATCAGCAGGCTAGTAACTTGCACCACCTCTTTTACCTTCATAATAAGTCTGTTTTAGTCTCATCAAACTTTTCTTTGGATGTTCCAATGAAAGCTCATGATATTTAATTTTCAATTTGTGCAGTTCCAAAAGAAGTTCAGGAGTAATTTTTTGGTATATTTCAGATTCAATTTTCTTTATTTTGCTTTCAAGGTCTACCATTTCTACTTGACAGCGCTTATATTTATAATTTGTGTAACTAATCATTCATCCTCTTATAAAAGCTTTAAATGCTTCCCACCTGACCAAACAGATGTTTGATTTGTGTTTATTTCTAAAGTAATATATGTGACCTGGACCACAAAACCCCAAATACCAAAATGAATTTTCGAAATGATTTCTACATCACCTGAAAGCTGAATAAATAAGCTTTCCATTGATATATGATTTGTTATGATATTTATGATATTATATATGACAATATTTGGCCGAGATACAACTATTTGAAAATCTGGAATCTGAGGGAGAAAAAAAATCAAAATATCTGAGAAAATCACCTTTAAAGTTGTCCAAATGAAGCTCTTAGCTATGCATATTACTGATCAAAAATTAAGTTTTGATATATTTACAGTAGGAAATTCACTAAATATCTTCATGGAACATGATCTTTACTTAATATCCTAATGATTTTTGGCATTTAAAAAAAATTGATAATTTTGACCCATACAATGTATTTTTGGCTATTGCTAAAAATATACCCCAGCGACTTAAGACTGGTTTTGTGGTCCAGGGTCACATATCTGTTTATCAATGAACTCCAAAAATTCAGGATCTCTCAACCAAGTTATATGTAAGCACCATCTAGGGGATCTGCATAAAAAATTTGGAAAGTTTAATGTAAACGAAACTGCAGCATGATCTGAGATTAGTATGCTATCATACCAGCATTTACTAACTTTGGAAATTATATCAGTAGATAAAAGAAAATAGTCTATACGAGAAAATGTTTTATAAGTACTAGAGTACCATAAATAAGTCAAACTATCCGGGTGTCTGTTCCTCCATATATCTATTAAATTAAAATCTTGCATATACTGTTTTAACTCTATTGTGGTCTGTAAATGGGAGAGGTCTGATTTGGTTGATCTATCTAATTCTGGATATAGAGCACAATTAAAATCTCCTCCTATAACAAAATATAGGAGGAGATTAGAAGTTCAGCCAATATTAAAAATAGATTTCTGTAAAAAATAGGATTATCCACATTAGGCCCATAATCATTCACTAAATTCAGTCAAACAGAAAGGATCTCGGCTTGGATGATTATGTACCTCCCCAGTCTGTCCTCAATAGTGTTAATTATTTGAAAAGGTATAGATTTATGTATAAGTGTAAGAACCCTCCTAGAGTATGAATTAAAGGAGGCCAAAAACACTTGTCCTGGCCATCTCTTCCTCACCATAACCACATTCTCTGGAACTAAGTGAGTTTCCTGAAGAAACACTATTTTAGCTTTCATTTGCCTAATTCTGTTCAACACTTGTTTTAACTTTACAATTTTGTTTAGACCTCACCTCTTACATTCCAGGATGTAAATTGAATATCAGACAGGGGAACAATTATCGTATATGTGACCCTGGATCACAAAACCACTCATAAGGGTCAATTTTTCGAAATTGAGATTTATACATCATCTGAAAGCTGAGTAAATGAGCTTTCCATTGATGTATGGTTTGTTAGGATAGAACAATACTTGGCCGAGATACAACTATTTGAAAATCTGGAATCTGAGGGTCCAAAAAAGTCAAAATGCTGAGAAAATCACCTTTAAAGTTGTCCAGATGAAGTTCTTAGCAATGCATATTACTAATCAAAAATTAAGTTTTGATATATTTATGGTAGGAAATTTACAAAATATCTTCATGGAACATGATCCTTACTTAACATTCTAATGATTTTTGGCATAAAATAAAAATGGATAATTTTGACCCATACAATGTATTTTTGGCTACTGCTACAAATATATAGATTTATATATAGAAATATATAGACACCATAAGACTGGGTTTGTGGTCCAGGGTCACATATACAATGTATTCCCGTTCTTGCAAAAAGTACTAAAGTAAGTATATAGACTATTATTGTGAAGAAGAAAATGTAAAAAAAAAAAAAACACAATAACACATAGTAAAGGCAAAACAGCCATACAGAACAACTGGCCAACAAACAGGTATTTTCCCAAATTAAATACCATCATCCCTCCTCCCCTCCCCAGTTAAACACTTCCCAATGTCTTCTCAAAAGAGACTGATTATGGAACTATGCCGGTCCACCCACGATCTTTTCACGGTGAGGTACAGCTTGTCTGATGGCTGGACGGGTCCCGCAACAGTCAGAAATGTCAACCCAACATCACGAAAAAAAATTCTTTGTAGCATATAGCTTATCAGTAACAAACCAGAAGTTTGCTTACGTTCATGTAACTGATCTCAAAGAGAAATGTCTTCCTTTAAGTCTTTAAGCATTAATATCTTTTAGATCTTGCAAAAACCTCTGAGCGTCCAGAGGGTTGTCAAACAAGTAGCGTTTCCCTTGTATGCCACACACAAAGTAGCTGGATGCAAGATGCCATAACGCAATTTGGGGATGTTGGGATCCCGAAGATTCTTCTTCACCGCGTCAAATCGTTTCCGTTACTTGTGGAGTTCAGCTGACATGTCAGAAAAGAACACGAGCTTTCTTTTGTCCAACATCACTGTGCCTTTTGCTCAAGCTACTTTCAGAGTACGGACTTTGTCAGCGTAGTTTAGGAATTTCATTATCACGGCTCTCAGTGGAGAGTCAGAACAATCTTCAGAGAGTCTGCTGATTCGGTGAGTTCTCTCAATTACAAGAGGACCAGGAAAGTTTTCCGGGCCGAGGATCTCAGGGAGTAATTTCTCTAAAAAGGCACACATATCCTGACCCTCAATTTTTTTCTGGAAGTCCCACTAATCGTAGATTGGACTGACGACTGCAATTTTCCAGATCATCGACTTTTAATGAGAGAGTTTCCATGGCAGTTTTCAATTTTGCATTCTGCGTTTGCAAATTCTGAGACGTTATCTTCTTGAGCGCCTATTCGATCCTCGGCTTCTGTTACCCGCGTTGTGAGAGCTTTAATATCACACTGCACTCCATTGATTGATTGAAGCAATCCATCAAATCGCACAGCAAAGTCCGATTTCAGTGAGTGGATATCCTCAATAACTGCAGTCTCTTGGCTAACACCTGACGCACCCTCTTCGCTATTAGCTTCATTGGATTTAGCATCTGCCTCGGCCTCTCCAGGTACGGTCGATTTGATTTGTTTCTGTCTCATTTTCATTGGTTTTGGTGGCATCTTGGAATGTTAAGATGTATCCAAATTTAAAATGGAATCAGTCTGTCAACGTTTGTTTAGTTAAAGAATTTAAGAAAATTTAAGTCAGTATTTGTTGCGGAGCTCCAATTCGCGTCTACTCAGCACCGCGCCATAACCGGAAGTCCTGACTTCGGAAACTTCACACTGGACTTCAAGCAGCTTGGATTCTGTGCCTCTCCAGTCTTTCTCCAGACTCCAGAACTTGATTTCCAGATGAAATGCAAAATTTGCTTTTATCTGAAAAGAGGACTTTGGACCACTGAGCAACAGTCCAGTTCTTTTTCTCCTTAGCCCAGGTAAGATGCTTCTGACGTTGTTTCTGTTTCAGAAGTGGCTCAGTAGCCCTTTTCCTGAACACGTCTGAGCGTGGTGACTCTTGATGCACTGTCTCCAGCTTCAGTCCACTCTTTGTGAAGCTCTCCCAAGTGTTTGAATCGGCTTTGCTTGACAGTATTCTCAAGCTTGCGGTCATCCCTGTTGCTTCTGCACCTTTTCCTACCCAATTTCTTCCTTCCAGTCAACTTTGCATTTAATATGCTTTGATACAGCACTCTGTGAACAGCCACCCCTTTCAGTAATGACCTTCTGTGACTTTACCCTCTTGTGGAGGGTGTCAATGAGTGTCTTCTGGACCACTGCCAAGTCAGCAGTCTTCCCCATTATTGTGGTTTCAAAGAACAAGAGATACCCGGAATTTATACTGTAGGGATTGTCCTTTAATGAAACTCAAATATAAATATTCTAATATTTTGAGATACTGGATTTTTGACTTTCATGAGCTGTAAGCTCTAATCATCAAAATTAAAACAAAAAACTTTTGAAATGTTTTACTTTACATGTAATGAATCTAGAATATATGAAAGTTTCACTTTTTACAAAAAAAGTTACAAAAAAATTAACTTTCATATACACATTTATATATTATTTGTATATACATACAAATAATAAAGAAGGTCCACCCCTAAACCTAGCCTCTCATTTGGGTGGTACAAAAATGTATGAATGACGTCAAACAAATTCATAAGAATTTGCCACTACTTCGCTAAAAATGTAAAATACCATGTAAAAAAAAAGTGAAAAGTTTACAGTCAGTTTACAGTTTTTCACTGTAAATTATAAGACTTGTTGTTTTTCACTTCTAAAACTGTACATTTAACAGTATTTTACTGTATAATTACCTGAACTGTCCCATAACATGACATCTCCCTCTTACAGTTGTTCACCATTAGAAGTAGGGGAATTTACTGTTAACAAATTCACAAGTTTTTACCATTGCATTTTTTTTTTTTTTTTTTTTTTACGATTATAGTTACAATAATTTGGTTTAAGAATTGTCATGAGAGTCTGTTTTAGACTTTTAAACTGTAACATGAAGAGCAAGAAATGAGGCTGATTAAATCCTGAACTGTCAAGTGGTTCCCCAAAGTAATGCCTGACATTGACAGACTGAACAGACAGAAATTATGGATCCACAACTGAGCCTGAAGTGTTTCATTCTTATTTATGTGTGCTCTGGGATTAAAACCCACTTTACAATGAAAACAATCACTGATACGCTACTAGGATAAATATGTTCTGTAACATTACACAATTCATTTGTACATTAAATGTGCCTAAATTAGATATCTTGTCATTCCATCCAATTCTTATTAATAAAGTTTCCAAATAGGGGTTTGCACAGCGATGCTGCAGAATTTGGGCTCTCCAAAGAACATTTCAGTGAATAGTTCTTAAAAGAACCATTTTTTTCTTATAGTGTGAAGAACATTTTAATAATATGAAGAAAAGTTTTGCATTATAAAGAACCTTTTGTACAATAAAAAGATTCCATTGATGTTAAAGATTCTTCATTGAACAACAGTAAAGAAACTTTATTTTTAAGTGTGTGTGATCTATTCACTCTCCACTTGCAGTGCTTTGGTCAACAACAGCACATTAAATGACATGTTGACTTACCTTTTGGAGCCAGCGGGTGTAATTTTCCATGGCAAGCTCCAGGTGTTGGATCCGCTGGTTTAAGCGGCTTCGCTTCCCCTGTGGAGATTCCTTCTGGACACTGTTACCTTCATAATTCCCATCATGTTCTTCTGGCCAGCTACCAGTCCTGCTCTCCTCAGGTTCCGGCAGGATGAAAGTGTAGCTACATTCTCCATTCTGAACAGAGTTTACATTCTGACTGCTGCCACCAGAAACATCTATTAACTTATCCACAGGTGAATCTTCAATGCTTGATGTCCTCACTAGCAAGAGAGTCAGATGCAGAAGAACATTCATCTTCATCTTTATGGCAAAGCAGGTATAGACTGACAAATCTTCTTGCACAGATTAAATGAGTGATCAACTCTAAAGAAACACCTTCAGGAGATATGCCAGTCCATCTTTTCCAGACACTACATATGATTGCTGTTCAAAGATTTACCATTAAGACGCCAATCCTCTGTTCTGCTCCAGAACTATAGAACAAATGATTGCCACCTCTATCTTCAAAGCAGATTTCAAAGTGAACTCCAGGCATGTGCTGTACGTGTGTGAGAGAGTGAACAGTGGGTTCTGTAGACTGTGTGTTCAGAAAAGACGGTTCTATCTACAGACGGCTGGTCAGTGTGTGTGTATTTTAAAGGGGTCTGAATGTTGTAAGAGTAAACTGCAGACAGACTGTGTGACTGTGCAAGAATGTGAGTGAGAGCATGTGTGTCAGTGTGTGTGCGTGTGTGTGTGTGTGTTCGCTTTTATAGCAGAAATAGAAATGTAAGAGAAATGCAAAACATTTACCTCTATAAAGCAAAGATGATGCTAATGATTAATTGTGTGGCAGGATATAAACCACAACCAGAATAATGTCAACATATGTACTGTATGTATGTATTTATGTAACTGACAGTGTCTATGTACAACCTATGACGTTAAGATTTATTATAGGAAATATTTTGACAAACAACGTTGACAGTAGCCATTAGAAAAATATATATATTTTATGGAAGTCAATAGCTTCCGTCAATTGTTTGGTTACCGACAATCTGCAAAATATCTTCATTTGTGATCAACAGAAGAAAGAAGCTCATACAGGTTTGGAACAAGTAGAGGTTGAGTAAATGATGAAAGAACTTTCATTTTTTGGTTGACTTATCACTTTAATACTGATCAAAACTAAATCAATCTAAGAGATAATTGTTCAGATTTAGAACTAATGAAAAATCCTGATTACAAATTCACTTAAACAATCATTTACAGTATGTAATACAAAGGCAACTTTTACATCTTTGTCAATAACCCTAGTAAAATATTCAGTTGTAGTCTTAGACATTATACTTAAACATTATTGAACATTAAATATCATAACAAATATTTTTGTGTTTTGTTTTAATGTCAGTAAGAGTCAAGGGTTTTACATTTCTATTATTCTTCCAATAATGACTCTCATAACCTTAAAACTATACTGCATAAAATCATTTTCTGATAAATAATGGCTCAACAGGGATGTTTTAGTAATTAGTCAACTTATTGTAACGTGTTATTGGTGGCATTCCCAGTGTAATTTATAAACTATTTTAGGACTTAATTCTTTCAATTACATGTTTCCTGTTCTTTGACCTATGATGCAAAATAAATATTTGGAAAACAGCCAAAGCTGTAATTATTTATTAAGTGTGATCAGAGGCGTCATTTCCATTCAAAGTGAGGGGGCATGTGCCCTCAGATTTTTGAGCCAAGTGGGTTTTGAATGCAGCTTCCAAAAGACAAAAAATAGCTGATTAATATTTTCTATATTTAATACAATCACACCAGCTTGATTAGATCATTCAGTGCGTCATATCATCAGCTGCTAAATTAAAATCTGCGTTCCCTGGCTGGCGCTGAGCCAGAGACAGATGCGTTTTTACAGCACTGCGCATTATAACCAATCACACACGATTCTGTTGAGCTTATGAAAGCAATGACTAATCAGAGACGTTCAGATGAATCATCGCTAAAATGCCGGCGTTTTCTTCACTTGCTTGCTGACTGAATACCTCTTTCTTGCGAATTCTCTTTTAAGAAACAACAAAGTGCAAATGTGCGTACGAATAAGTAAGATATTCATTTCATAGCGTAAACAGCTTCAGTGATTTTAATGGGTGTTTTTGAGAGTGCTTGAACTCTAGACTGTTAGTAAAAATGTTATTTGATAATGTAAATGTTCTTTGCTCTATTTCTGTACAATGAAAGTGTTATGATTAGTAGCCTAACTTACAATGTTTTTATTCACATTAAATTTCAATGTTAAATTCACATGAAATATAAGGTCAGTCATATTAAAATATGTTATGGCGTGACACCCATATTTAATAGATTACATTATTAGGTTATTTTGACCATCGCCCACTAGATCAACTAACAATCTATAAAGGTGAGAATCAAGATTTTTCATGATATAGTTAATGCGTTCGGGAATGTTTCGAATAAAAAGGAAAAAAATAAATAAAACATAAGTGCTGCTGTGGCTGCTGTGTGTCACATGATGACCCCCCCCCCCTCAACTCGTGCCCCCTCAAAAATAATGAGTGCATGACGCCCCTGAGTGTGATGAACCATATGTTTGGCTTTGTGTACATACTGACTCAGTATAACAAAAACAAGGTTTCACAATCGGCCCTGACTCCATCAGGATTCTGGTGTGTTGCTGTGAGAGTGTGACAGGAGGATATAATACTTCACCTATCATCTTCTTATATAAAGTGACTAGAGACTCACTCTTCTGAAGAAGTTACTGAGCTATTTTCCTGCTTTCTGTTTCTCAATCCCCTGAATTCTCAGGGTCAGATGGAGTTTTCTGGGTTAGCTGTCAAAGTAGCTTAATGCGGAGCGATACGCTTCTTCAACAATTTGACTTTAAACTTCTTCCTGATGGTCACAGAGGACAGTCTGTTGTCTGCACTTCATCCTGTCTTAGAGACCATATTACAGGCCTACATCTTTTATCTGTGCACTAATAAAATTCACAGCACTAGTTTCCTGGAAAAAATAGAAGGTCTAAAGGACTATAAACTAAATATATTTTAACAGATATTTTCTTTGGTAACCCAGCCTATGTTTACTCATAGGAAATGTGTCTATACTTACTATTACCAAATGTACAGTACATATTTTATTAACGTGCCACTTGTTATCTGAAATATAGTCACTTTGTCTTCAGATTGTACAGTATGTGAACAGGAAATTCAGGTTTCATCTCATACACAAGAATTTGTCAAACTTAAACGACAGATGTAATAAAGATAATCCCCAACAACATCTAACACAGTCCTTATACAAATTTACAAAGTCTGAAAGAGCATGCCAGATAGATGCATCTTCCCTAAGGTTAGATATGAGAATAGCACTGTACTGCAGTGATGTATTTTTGCACCCTGGTTCCCTCGACAAAAACCCAATTAGATTTGACCAACAAAAGTAGTAATCAACAAAGGTTTATGATTCTGATATGTTTTGTTCATCATGATAATCTTCTCTAATTTTTTATGAATTTTGAAGCCTAAATACAATCACTAGGAAAAAATCTAAATGTAGGTTATAAATGAACTACAAGACGATTGCATGACTTCAGCGTCTCCACCATTAGACTTCCAGAAACACTTTGTTAGTCTTTATTTAAAAGACACCACAGACAACCTCCGTAGAAACATTTAGCAACTTGTTAGCAACCGCCATTTTTTAAGATAAGTTAAAGCTTAAAACAACAACAACAAAACGCATACACACAACGAGGGTTTACTTGATGTATTTTAGGTTGTAGAATAAAACATGAAAGTACCTTGTGCTTATGTTAGCTACAGATGTTATTTTAGGCATGTAACCAAAAAACATTCAATAAAACCATTTGACTGAAGGGAGATTGAACTCGAAGTGATGAAATGGAAACTCATTTCCAGGTTTTGGCCTAATACAAAAATATGTCAACTGTTTAAATATTGTGTAAAGGATATCCCATTTTGTCTAAAAGTAATTTGAATGACATTAATTGTTTTACAGTTGTCTATCATCTGTCATACAATAGAGACAGGAGAGTTAGCACTGGTTATTGTAAGGCAAATGAAATCAAATTAAGCAGTAAAGATAAGACACTTAGGCTACTATATACCACTGATAAGAGGCATCTCTAGAATATCAGATTGTGTGCAATCTGCAGACCTGAACCAATATGTTATACAGACGTATTACAAACAAAACAGCAGGCAAAGAAACATCAGTAAACAGATATAATCCAAACTAAAGCATATTTCGATGCCGTCACACATGTAATAATCTACACTGTCCTCTGCTGGAGAGATAAAGAAGAACAGTACATTTTACTCACCTGTCATCACTGATCTGCACGATGAATTCATAGTTTTTACGTGACATCAGACGCTGAGGGCAAAACAAGGGCTTTCCTCCACTGACCGCGAGTTATTTTTACAAGGTTTGTAATTTGTGTAGTAATGTATTAAAACAGTGATATTAAATGGCCAAATTCGGTATTGATGATGCATTTTGTACATGCAAGCAAATGAAGGCAGAATATAAACCCGATGCGTTTCACATTAATAGTTTTCCCGTAGAAAACCTTTAGGGTAGAGTGGGGGAAAACGCCCCCCTT
>JAFVLL020007359.1:4336-25049 GCA_021397915.2 Tor tambroides
ACAAGAACGTGGCAGCAGCTAAAAATGAAGTATAAAAACACAGTTCAATCAAGGTAAAGCTTTAAACATGAAAGGTTCATGGGTGTGGGCTAAATTACTTCACAAACATTTGATATTAAATATCATTCAGTGTCTATTTCAATGCGCTGCAGCTTTTTCCACATAGTCTACAGCAAGAAGGCAGAGCACAAGCACCACTGACAGATGAAGAGGAGATGCTCAAGTATTGGAAGAATTCTAAAATACTAAAGTAAAAAGAAAAACTTTTACTTTTGTATTAGGAAATACAGATGACCAAAAACTTGTGAATAATGTGTTTAACAGCTGTGGTGGTGGTGGTTACGGCTCGTATTACCCCTCCATCTGGCATCCTTCCATTCCATACAGTAATCAGATTCACTTTCAGAAGGTGCGATGGTCATCAGTGCATCCAAACACACTGGAAATCCTGAAGGAAATTCTGATTATTGGGTTACTTCCAGACGTCACAGAAAGATGTTATCAAGTGAACGTCATTTATCAGATTATCCTCATTTAAACTGATTTCTACACCACTGACCTACAGTCCTGTGAAACTCCTCTTTGACGGATTTATGCCCAGGAAAAACATCTCAGAATGAGCGTGAGAGCGATGCACACTTTCCCTAAAATCTGCATACAGGACTTATAATGTGCTCTGCATCTCCGATGTTTTAAAGAAAACTACCATTTAAAATGGTACCGCTCAAATATGTACATGAATACGGTGTAAAAAAAAAATTATAAAATAAATAATATAAAAGGTATTTAGTCTTGTTTCCATGAAGGGAAAAAAAAAACGAATTTAAGTGATTTTTTATTTTATTCAGCAAATTATATGGCAATGGGGTAAGAAATTAAAAATAGCCTATTCTTGTTTGCATTTGCATTAAGATTATTTTTCTTTCCCTATGGAGAACAATTTTATATTTTAACAAGACTAAATATCTAGATCATTTTTCATCTATAGAAAATGCATCTTTAAGAATTTTTTAAACATTTGTACTTGAAATAAGACAAATACTCAGTAAGAAAAGCAATTTTGCAGCGTGAATGAATGAGGTATTAAAACATCGCTTACACTTTAAAAAGGGGGAGGAGATCAGAAAGAAACTCTGGGTTTACCAAAGAAAACCTGCTCCTGACCAGGTTAGGTTCACAGCGTAAGTTACCATGGTAACTGACTGAGTACAAGTTACCTTTCAGAAACGGGCTTAACTTACCCTGCTTTCCCCGAGTTTGACAAACCTCCCATTTTGAAACAGAAAACCCAGAGTTTCCCTGATTTCAGGGTTAACATACTCAGAGTTTTCTCTTAACCTCCTTTCTGAAACGGGCCCCTGCTCAATCAGCAAACACAGTGTTTTGATGTAAGGTTCACAATGTCACTGTTTATCACTGAACATTAATGAAATCAATACTTGGAGGACACTCAAGGTTGATAGAGAAACCTTTATTAATACACAAAACACCAAAACATGATCTTAGCGCTTGCCACCAACACGAGGAGCACTGATCTTCATGGGCGTGGCGATTTTCTGTTTGGCTGCGGCTTTAACAGGGGCCTAAAAACAACACAAACACGTTACTGACTACATGAAGGACATTCAAACAAGGATTTACATTTGGTTTGCAGTAATGTGTAGGGCTATAAATGACACTGAGCACCCTTGATTAAGGGCACTAGGTGTAGACATAGTCCTTCTACTCTATGCCACTTTATGACGCAGAAGAGACCGAATCAGTCACACTGCAACGCCTCAAGGGGCAAAAAACCACCACACCACACAAAATACATCACTTACAGAAGATAAAGAGCTGAAGAGTAACTCAGAGCCTTCACGTTTTGTACAAGAGATAGGTCACCCAAAAATAAAAGTTAGCCCATGATTCACTCACCCTCTAGTCTTCCTAGGTGGTTATGACTCTTCTTTCAGACAAATCCAATCAGAGTTGCATTAAAACATGTCCTGGCTCTTCCAAGCTTTATAATGGCAGTGAATGTCCAGCAGAAGTTCAATAAACAGCGTCCATCCATCATGAAAAGTGCCTCGCACGGCTTCGGGGTGAATAAAGGCCACCTGAATGAATCCATGCCTTTCTACAAGACAAACTTCCATATTTAAAACTTTATAAACCCTAACCTCTAGTTTCTGTAGTTAACTGTTGTACGAGAGAGAAAGAGAGTGGTGTTCCAGTGGATGACGGAGGAGCTGGGAAGAGCTTTTAATAGAACTCTGATTGGATTCATCTGAAAGAAGAAAGGTAAATACATCTAGGATGGCTTGAGGGTGAGTAAATCATGGGCTAATTTTTATTTTTGGGTGAACTATCCCTTTAAAACCACCTCTTACCTTGGTGCTCTGACTGGGTTGTTTCTTAGTTGCCTGCTTGGCCTTCTTGGCCTCCTTGGCAGCCCTGAAACATCAGATCAAAAACACCGTTAGAAAGGACATGTTTAGTTTGGTTTGCACTCGTCTCAATGTGTTAACCAGTTACAGTCCTGTGACACACAAAGCCAGGTTAAGATTAAGAACTGTACTTCTAAAAGAAACAAAAAAAAGAAAAAAGAAAAAAAAAAAAAAAAGAAAAAAAAGTTTTTGACCCTAAAGTCTAGAGCCAAAATCCACAACCCTGTCACTTATTTATGCATGAACCGCAATGACATTTACATTTATGCATTTAGTAGATGCTTTTATCCAAAGCGACTTACATTGCATTCAAGTTATAGTTTTACATTTAATCAACTCTTGCTTTCCCTGGGAATTGATCCCACGATCTTGGCGTTGCTAGCGCCATGCTCTACTATTTGAGCTACAGGAATGACGTCTGAAGAGTGTTGTTAAAGTCATTGTTAAAGTCAATTAAAAGCATTAAACTATTGGCACTGAAAAGATTCAACCCCAATCAAACACACCTGATCGAGCCACTCTTCAGAGTTACTAGAGAATCACAGGCGGGTCAGTCTGAGCTCCATGGTCAGATCTGATGTCAATCATGCAGTATAGAAGTATAATAAAAGAAGTGAACTGTGCAAAACTGCAAGTTTAGATTGCCCCATGCCCACAAAAACACATCTGAACATCTATGACTAGAAAACAAACACACCATGCAAGGACAATACAACACTAATTACACACGAGGGGAGATCTCACCTGATGGCCTGCTCTCTCTGTGCTTTACGCACTTCAGGCTTCTGGTTCCTCTTGGCCAGGATCTCTGCCAGAGACGCACCGGTGATGGCCCGCTGGAACTTCACCGCACGACGGGTGCGCTTCTTACTCACCTCTTCCTAAACCACAAACACACACATCAACACTCCCGATTACCGGCTTGTTTACCGTCAGTCACTCATACATTACACACAAAACACGTGCTGAAAAAACACTGCCTTCAGGGTTAAGAGAGAATCAAGCCACGTCTCAAGTCAGTTACACTCACAATCAGTCTGTGATGTTATTGAGAGCTCATAGATCTCTCCTGCACTGCCTATAATATCCCACAATCCTTAACATGTGAGTGGCTGCACGGTGTAAAAACAAACAAACAAAAAAAAAATCTAATTTTCAGAGAAAGTTGCTAAAGGAAGGTCGATCTGTTGCCAAAAGTTGCTAATGACATTGTTGTGATGTTACTGCGCGATGATGTCATTGCCCAATCACGACGCAAAATTGTCACATCAAATCTCAGCAAAAAATATATGTTCATTTAGATTTGTTTGTAAAGTAATATGCATAATATAATATTAAAATATAACTATTTTTAAATACACTGAATTATTGAACACTTACACTTTTGAATGATTACAATTTAAGTTTGTGTTTTTTTAATAGCAAGTAAACTAGTAATACTACACATTCTCAACAATTATGCTTTAAACAGTGTGTTAATAGTTAGTACGCTACACTCTAAGAAAAGTCTGTGAAAATAGGGCACAATGCTAATATGAAATCAATATTAGTTTTTTACCTGCATTTTAAATCACATTGTGTTTTCGGGTTACAGGGTTATAATGGATAATGTCCTGTAAAATTACTAGTATTTTTCCATTTTTCTTACGGTGTACTAAATGATCAACAATCGCAGGGAAGAGCTACTAACAAAGTGTATCATAAATGAACAATTATTCAATTAGGCTATTATTATTATTATTATTATTATTATTTTAATTAAATTGAACAATTGCAAATAGCAGCTAGGCATCTTCGGTTTCCTCTTTTTGTGTAATTTGGATGGAAAATGTGTTGACTTTTAAAAATGACTTTTTATTGTTTGAGTCACTTATCAAAACTTGCTAAAAATTGCCAAATAAATTTTAAAAATAGCTAAATTTGTTGCTAGGTGCTTTTGGGAGAAAAAGTTGCTAGGGTAGTCTGAAAAGTTGCTAAATTTGGCAACAATGGCAGAAAGTCATTCATTTGTAAAGAGAATCAGTCTTTATATATTGACATGGTTCTCTCTAACACTGAATGATTACACACGATAGAAACACTGTCAGTGAGTGTGTTCTGAAGGGTTAGAGACTCAGACTCACAGACTGGCCCTTCTTGTGCTTGCGGCGGTACAGAACGGTCCAGTTGATCTGTCTGGGGTTCCTCTTGGACAGAAAAGCAGACTCACACTTAGCATTCAGGAACTGGAACACCTGCAGAGAGAGGATTAGCATCACATTCACTCAGTTCCTACAGACATCACCTCAGACTAGAACACAGATCAGATCAGATCAAATCAGACATCACCTCAGACTAGAACAGTACTAACACAGATCAGATCAGAGGTTTCTACAGTCAAACATCACCTCAGACTAGAACACAGATCAGATCAGACATCACCTCAGACTAGAACAGTACTAACACAGATCAGAGGTTTCTACAGTCAAACATCACCTCAGACTAGAACACAGATCAGAGGTTTCTCTCAGCACTGAAGAAGCTAAACACGCAATCCTTCACTCTGCTTAGCACTATAGCTAGCTAACAGGCTAGCGCTACGCTAAATAACCAGACTAAAGACTGCCAGACATAAATATTCACATCATAACTCACTAAGAGTCATTAATTCATCGATAATCACTGATTAAAACACAGCAGTGAACTCAAACACACGAACAGCTTTTGCTTTTTACCTTTCCGTCAATCCTGGCGTAGCGCCGGCCGTGGCCGGGGTAGATTTTATACCCGCTAAAACTGCACAGCTCAACCCTGCACATCAAAAATAAGAGTTATTATAGATACATCATCTTTATTATTAACATCTGAAACCTTCTGCGAGCGCTTTCCGCGGATAACTTTAAAGATGTTTATGGATAAACACAGACTACACTCACTTCATGATGGCGTTTCAGATAGGGAAGAGGAAAAGGAATTGTGGGTAAGCGGTTTATAAAGGAGGTTGTTTCGCAAATATAAATTATTTTTTGTAAGTAAACATAAAATTGAGGTATAAATATAACCCGCGTTGTTATAAAAATATCAAAAATTATTATTATTTCCAGATTAATTTATCCAATCAAATAGTCGATCGGTTGCCTGGCGGTGACACACGCGGGAAATAAACATGGCGGCGATGGAGGGAGAGATCTGCACCGATCCGCTGCTCCAAATGACTAATTACGAAGGTATGCGAAATAAAACCGATTCCTCCGTGAGATTAATTAGATGTGCTTGTGTTTCGGCTGCAGACAGACAGAAGGTTATCACTGTGTGCGCGGAATATCGTGTTTAACAGCTCCTGACGAACTTGACGTCTGATCTGTTTTTGTCATAATGTCCAGATATCTGCTGTTATAAGACTGATTATCTGACAGGATTTCATTTACAAATCTGCTGTTTATAACACCTGGTGTGTTCGGATGGGGTTTATTTGCACTGGAAGCTTTAATCTTCGCGTTATTCTGTCTGTCAGCATCAGTTTCACAAACCAATCATTTCTCTCTTTAATGAATAATAATGATTATAACTGATATGAACAAACCTCTGTGCACTTCTTCTGGCTTTGGGATAATTGTTGTCCGTATAAAGTGTGTTGTAAGTTGTGTTTTGTGCTCTCAGGCCCGGGGTTATTAGACCTGTCCAGTCAGGGTCTCCATAAACTGGATCCGGCGTGGTTCAGTCCCGGGGAGATACACACGCTCCTCCTGGACCAGAACCACATCATTAAGCTGGAGCACCTGGAGCGTAACGAGGCTCTGCTGCAGGTGAGCTGTGTTCACACTAAACGTCCAGCGGCGGTCAGTCCAGATGTGTGTGTGACCTGCTGTGTGTTCACAGCTGTCTGCGGCCTGTAATCGTCTGGTGCGGATGATGGGCGTCTCAAAGCTGACTCACTTACGCTTTCTGAACCTCCCCAACAACAGCATTGGGTATATCGAGGGGCTGAAGGACCTGGTGCATCTGGAGTGGCTCAATCTGGCTGGAAACAACATCAAGGTGTTTTTCACATGTACCATGTCCTATTTGATTGAGAACGAGTCTGATCCTGCATCAGTGTGGCATCTGTGTGTGTTTGTGCAGGTCATCGAGCAGCTCAACAACTGCGTCTCCCTTCAGCATCTGGATCTGTCAGACAATAATATTTCTCACATAGGAGACCTCACTAAGCTCTCAGTGTTGAAGGTAATTGCCATTTGTCATTTGTAATCTCTCATGAGAAATAGAGAAATATTTTTTATGAAGCCGGAGCCGGACGGTGATTGTGTAACTGATATTTAATACCAGTCTAACTCTTTTCAGACTCTTCTTCTGCATGGAAACATGATCACGACTCTACGCACCGCTCCTGCTCACCTGCCAGAGAACCTCAGTGTGCTGTCAAAAATGGATAATTTTGACCCATACAATGTATTGTTGGCTATTGCTACAAATATACCCCAGCGACTCAAGACTGCTTTTGTGCTCCAGGGTCACAAATATGTGCATGAAAAAAAATTATATTTTGTTTCATTCAGTAATATTATTAGAAAATAAAACCTCACAGGACAGCTATACGATTAATAGATGGAAAAGTGTCATATGAGGAAAAACATCACAGTTAATCCTCATGTTGACCGATACGATCAAGAGTCTAGCAGTTCAAACCAAATCTAGATGACATGATGTGATGTGTTTAAATGAGAAGAATCCACAACATCAATATTCAGCACATCACACAATGCCAGATATACACCAGTATTTCAGTAGTTTTAGATGTAACGTGATTGAGTTATCTTCATTGAGGGCTTTTCTCCTCAAATGAATTATACTGTAAAATGTATTTCAGTATTTGATTATAAATATTTATGTTAGAAGTTTAAATCAGCAGCAGTGTTTAAGCGTGTGTGATGGGTGTTAGTGTTTAACTCTCTGTGTGTGTGTGTGTGTGTGTGTGTCATGTCCAGGTGTCGTATCTAGCCCCGTTATACTGCCTGCACCAGCTGTCCATCATGAGTAACCCGTGTGTCCTGGCCACTCCGGCTCTGCCCGGCTGTGATTATCGCCCGTATGTCGTCAGCTGGTGTCTCAGTCTCAAGCTGCTGGATGGATGTGTGGTTTCACAAAAAGAGGGGTGTGTTAGATGCCTTTTTCAGTACAAGAATTACAGTCTGTGTTTTACTGTTGTGCTACAAATCATTTTGTACAGACTGTCTCACATCCTTTAAGGTGCTCTTCTAATCATACGGGTTTAGCGTTAGATGTTTGCTGGTCTCAAACTTTTTCAGGTAGTGGCCCACAACAACAACACTTAAAAAAAAAAAATTGTGGACCATCTAACAAACACCTGCGTCCAGTAATTACAGATATTAAAGAGATCCGCTGATTGATGTGATATGTAGGCTTGAGAAAGCTGCTGTGTTACTGATGACAGCACTCTGCGTGTCTCTAGACTGAAAGCAGAATGGCTGTACAGTCAAGGGAAAGGGCGAACGTTTCGGCCGGGGCAGCATGCACAGCTGGTCCAGTATTTGGCGTCCACATGTCCCCTGACAGCCACGGCTGCCCTACAGTCAGCAGAGGATGATAAACTCGAGAAAATCCTCAACAAACAGAGGTAGCGTCCAAAACAAACCATTTAATCCACAGCAAAACCTGACTGGTGGAGCTTCACTGATCACACTCTGTGTGTGTGTGTGTTTGTTTGTTTGTTTGTTTGTGTGTGTGTGCACGTGCGTGTGCTTGTGTTTCTGTGTGTGTGTTTGTGCGAGCATGCGTGCGTGTTTGTGCGTGCATGTGCGTGCGTGCGTGCTTGTGTGTGTGTGCAGACAGCATCAGAATCAGCTGCAGCAAACGCGTCCCTGCTGCACGAGTCTGTCTCGACCCACGCATCTCGACGTCCAGAAGAACACAGACGCGGATGTCATCGCTCAGGCAGGTCAGATCAGTGGTAATCACTAATTCACTGTTCTGTGTGGTTTTCAGCACAGATGTCTGCATCTCTTTCACCAGTAAGCTGCAATCCAGTTAAACCAGTGCTGACATTGCACCGCGTCTCCAATATCTGAATGAATTGATGTCTGTAGCCATCTTTACACATGCTCTTTATCTCTCAGTGCTGGGTAAATGCATCTATGCCCCATCTGAGCTGTATTAACCAGTCTGAGTAAAGACACAGTTTAGCACATGTAAATCTGTAAGGCTCATGACAGATAAATTGTCTGTGAGGGCTGAAACAAACTATGTTGTTGTAGAATCAATTCTTTTAGTGAATGAGGCACTAATTCATCTTTAGTGAATCTGCCCTTCAGTGTTTTTGTGTGATGTTCTCCTGTAGTGATTCGTTCTTCATTCTGATTGCAGATGTGGATCCAGGAGTTCAGGTGAACGCGTGGATGAGCTCTGTGTCTTCAGCTGTGATCGCTGCGGTCCGTCTGCCGCCCGCCGCTGAAGACGGGATGATTCTAGAGGATGTGCAGACCGATGAGGAGAAGCTTCAGGGCAGTCTGCTGTCATCTGAATCTGCGTTTCTGCCCTTTAACCCTGCTGTTCATCCAGCTTCAGCTGCTGACAGCGGGGAGGAGGAGTTTGATGATTCTCTGGCTCCTCCCACATCCACTCAGCCCCGCCCACCAGAGGAGGAGTCAGTGACCTCTCAGACACACGGCTCGGATCACATGGACCGCTCTGACAGTAGCGTGCAGCAGCATGTGCTAAACAGCGATGTTGTGTTCCAGAACGGTTCTGCGGAGGATCTGGACCGGACTGAGACGCAGAAGTGTGAGCTAAAGCCCTGTGAGCCGCGTGATGCAGCGGTCAGGATCCAGGCGTGGTGGAGGGGTCACTGGACACGGCTCTGCCACCCACAAGCCAAAGAAGTGCGTGCTGAGATCCGCTTGAGAAGGATGCAGGATCACATCGTCCACCTGACCGTGGAGCTGGAGAGGTCAAACACTTCACTGTTTACATGTTTGTGCATCAGGTTACTTCAACCGGATTAAACAGTGTAGAGTATTTGGCAGTAACTGGTGTGTTTTGCAGGGTGCGCAAGCAGCAAGAAGAAGAGCGACTGCAGAGACGTGTGCAAGAAGAAGCGGTGAAGTTCCTGTGGAAGCAGGTTGGTGTGAAGATGAGGAATACTGCTAATGTTATCAGACGTCTTCAGCTGGGAAATAAAGGAGGCCTGGGTTATTTTCATGGTTCTGTCTGTGTTGTGTTTGTGTCTCAGCTTCAGGTGGTGCTGGAGTGGCAGTCGTCTGTGAACGAGCGGCTCAGTGCGGCTCAGAGTTCAGCGTCAGATCCCAGCATTCCCTCAGAGACTGCTGTCCGCACGGAGATCTCCATCCCGGAGTCTGGCTTCCATTCCCCGGGAGAGCGTCCGGCGGCGCTGGACAACAGCCTGAGCAGCACCGCCGGATCTCCAGAGACCGTGCGCTCTCTGGGGCCCCTGAGGGCCGCCGCGGGGGACAGTCTGCTAGAGCAGTATCTGTCCTCTGTGCAGCGACAGGACGAGGAGGACGACGAGGATAAAGCAACAGGAACACCGTCCCATCTCTCTCCTCATGGGAAACAACAGCTCTTGTCCTGACCGCAGTCTGAAGCAGAGGACTCTGTCAGACTCGTTTTTTAATCACTGGCCCTCGGTAGACTCGTAGCCTTTTATCTCCATGCTGTCAGCAGTCAGACACGCTCATGTTTAACTCCACCGTGGGTTTTGTGTGACTGGCCGCTGCTGCCTTTGGTCTTTCTAACAGTGCTGGATATCAGCATACAGATTTCTGTTGAAGTACATCTTTACACACCCAGGGTGCCAAGCTCTCTCAGTGCACTTAGTAGTAGACTTGTTTTCTTTTAAATGTAGATCCTGAACAACACAAGCGGAGCTGTAGAGGAGCATGTATGTATGTGAAGTTAATGTGAATTGATCTGATAGTCTGCTGCGGTCCGAATCTGTAAATATTTCTATGTGTGCATCTGGATATTTACAGTATGTGCTGCAACTAGTGTTCAGTGTGGCATATGCAGCAAGTTTTTATTTATTTTACATTTTTATTCTTTTTTCTATGTTATATTTTAAAATTCATTTTTTGTAAATAAAGTTTTACTTTCTTTCACCATTGTGGTGGTATTTTGCATCAGTATTTCAGCTCAGTGGAAATAAAACATGCGGTTATTAGTGTCCTGAATTAAAAGGTGATTTGTTTTGATTACAGTAAAATAGTTCACTTTAGAAATCATTTTAAAAAGTGTGAAATGCAATATTTACTCGGTCTTGCAGCTGGTGGGTAACTAATAGCAGAACCACTAGATGGAGCTCATTATCTACTAGATATCATAACCGAGTTTGATTTTGTGATTAATATCTTGTTCTTTTGTTTACGCTGTTTCTTTATATTTTAGATCTTATAGACTACCATTATTTATTAATTCATTCGCTTTATTATTAATAATAATAAAATAAAGTTATTATAATTACTTTGTCTAGTTTCTCTTGGTTGTTCTGTTAATGGTTGTTGGACCGATCAGTTCATGAAGATCTCGATGGTTCGCTGATCAGATTTACAAGAAAACTCTATATATAATTCTTAATTATTCAGAATCATACAGTATGTGTCTGCTGGGGGCGTGTCCTGACGTCACGCGCAGATAAGTTCTTCGGCGAGCGTTGCGTCGCGTCATTCAGAGAAACGCTTTCTCGCGCTTCACAGCAGCAGAAGATGATCATCGACGGAGATTGTGAGGGATTCTCGGGTCTTCTGGACCGGGACAGCGATGTGATGACCAGTCCGGTAGACCTGCTGTCCTTCTACGGGTGCTCTTCTCCCGCGGAACCGAGTCTCTCCGCCGGATCTCCGCTCTCTGACTCGGATCAGAGCTGGAGCAGCGCGGGCAGCCCTCAGAACAACGGTAGGAACACAAATAATTACGAGTCTCTTTAAATATTAAATTAACTGCACTGAAGTGCTGTGTTTAAGTTACACGGACCGTGTCAGAAAAGCAGTGTGTTGGCTAGCCAGTGATGTGTGTAATCACAGGAGACAGTAAACTGATTAAAGATTAATTAAAGCGTGTTCCCTCTCAGTGGAAGCGCACGGCGCGCGCAGACCGAGTCGCTATCAGGGCGTGCGCGTGAAGAACACCGTCAAAGAGCTGATCCTGCAGAAGAGACACCACAGCCAGGTACAGCTCAGGTTATCATGCTTTATGACACAGGATCAGATTTCAGTGAATCCACAGTCATGTTTTCCTTATGCTTCTTCACAGGTTCAGCAGTATCAAGTCGAAAATGAATGTCCAGGTAACTACATCAATGCATGCACTTATGATTTGTAATAGTAACTGTAAGTCGTTTGTCAAAACTTACTGGATAATCATTTTCTGTTTCATTATAGCTATAATGCATGCGCTGCAGAGAACGAAGAGTGAATTGGAGAATCTGCAGATCTGTCCGGTGAAGCGACTGCGAGTCTCAGACGGTCTGGTGCGTGTCTGATCTCAGCTTGTTTTATTATCTAATGAGTTTCTATACAGTGTCTCCTGATCAGAATCCATCTGTGTGGGGTTTATTCCAGTGTTTCCCATACACTGATTTATTTGTTTCAGCCGCCACTATATCAACACTGACCGCCTCAAATAGATTTTCCCAAAAGGCTTTGACTTGAATAAACATGAGCACTGCACGGTTCAAAATCAAAATGCGGCGCAGGTTCGTTTCTATGAATGTATCTTTAAAGGGAACAGACTGTCTTCAGAAAAGCTTCGATGTTATTTATTTCATCTTTCCTGTAATGCCTGATAAAGTAATGTTTGTGAGCGGAAAACTACTATATCTGACGCTCCAGTCCACTTTTCTCCTACACCGCATGACACTTTGCGCAAATCATGGGAGTAACTTCTGTTTAAACTGTAAACAATCAGCAAAAGGTTTGCTCTATGAACGCAATAATAAGCATTTTCAAAAACTGGGTGCAATGAGGTGACATTATTTTACTCAGCCTTCAACCATCGTGTTTCGGGTGGGAAGCGTGCACTCTGTGATCGCGTGCAGTTGCTGACGCTCGCTAAAGCGTGCAGTCGCTTTCTTATGTGCGCTGTTTTATCGGTTTCACTTTCGCTTTCGTAATCGATCACGTTCAGCAAGGAGGGGAGAGGATGGAAAGGGGGGGCACAGTAACTCGTTTGGGGGGGCACAGCCCGCGAATGCCCCCCCTTGGCGCCGGCCCTGTAGCACGCATCATTTGGATTAAAACTAAATCGTAAATATAAGACAATTTATAGGGGCATTCACTATAAACATAATTTATTTTCAACCTTAAGCATACACGACTTTCTGGCGAAAGTGAAACTAGCGGCCTGTGTGAAATGCGCTAAGGCTGTCCCTCTCGCCAGTACAAATACGTGCGCGTGTTGCGCGTTTTGCTTGCTTCATGAGTGATTCTGCATTATATGAGTGGCTTTGGAATATAAATCGCAGCATGCTTCAGATGAAAAGAAAAACGCGACTTCTATTTCTGAAAATATCACAGTTAGGAGATTTAACGAGTGGTTCCCTGCATTATTACAGCAAAACGCGTCATTACAGTACTAAGCCACTGCAATGGAGCAGCTCTAATGCTATTAAATGAAAGATGATGTACCATAGAGCAAAAAAAATAAACAGTGAAAGTAACAAAAACTTGTAAAATACATTTTAATGTGCATAATTAAGTGTGAAAATAACCAAAGGATATACAGTCAAACCAAAAATTATTCAGAGACCAAATATAATTTTTTGATATTTTTTACTAGGTGCAGGACACTATAGTTCATTTATGTAAGTGAGGATAGCAAAATAAAGTAAACTGTGACATATTATATCCAAAAATTGTTCAGACAGTGGACTACCAATAAAATTGATACAAATTTGGAACCAAAAATTATTCAGACCTAGTCTGGAAAAAAAACTGAAGTTCAGGTTTGCATGTGATAAACTGTGATAATGTGAGAAATGTTGAAGGTGTCTGAATAAATTTTGGTTTGACTGTATCTCTTTGATAAATGAAGTTAACCAATTAACATTATACATACTCTTTTGGTTTCTGTACCCAATATTTAAAAATTTTTACAAATGCAATGAAAATATTGGTATCGGGACTCGGTATCGGCAAGTACCAAAAATAAAAGTATCGGTATCAGGCGAGTACTGGAAAAAGTGGTATCGGTGCATCCCTAGTTTATATCATAAATTAAATCAGGAGAGCAGACCACAGATGCACAGTATATGTTGTGTTTTTGATTTACTTACAGCGGAATACAAAGGAAACATGAAAATAATGCAGTGGGCTGAAAAGAGCTGTTCTATAGATGTTGTTACATCATGCCACATTAATATACCAAACACAACGTTATCCCCCTGATTCTGAACATAGAAAATAAATGAACATTTACAGCCCATTCAGTCAAAATGACAGATAAGGATTATTTGAATCGCAGTCTTGTGATTTGAAATGATTTGTTGCAGTCTTTTTGATTGAAACTTTCCCAAACCAGAAGTGCATCCCATAATGTACAACACAGTAGACAGGTTAGGATAAAGGTGGATAGCGCCTCCTGGTGGCAGAGAATGAACTCACATTTTCAATCACCCTGTCTGCTGTTTTTGTTTAGACCTATATATATATATACTCTATACTGGTGTAGAGCGGAGGTGAAGTTTAGACTAAATAATTAGTTTGTGAGTGAAATCTGCAGAGCATGTATTAAACCTCTTGCTCCGTGTCTCTAGTCTCCGTACGGTGAGAACCTGTTCTGTGACGCTGGGATGCTGGAGGACATCAGGGACGTTCTGTCCATCGAGTCTGTGACCGTGAGAGGATGTCCAGCTCCAGATCTGTACGCTGAGACCCAAAGCGGCTGGCATCTGAACACACACTCCTCCTCACCTGGCCTCGGCCTGACCGCTGCGCCGCCGGTGTCCTTCTTCCAGTGGCAGATCCAGCACGAGGAGGAGAAGCTGGCTGCGCTGAGCCATGTGGAGCTCACCATGAGAGACGGGGATGGAGACACGTGAGCACATTTACATCATACGCTTCAGATCATTACTGTCTAACACCGTGTCCTCACTACACACGACCAACAGAATCAATCAAACATCACAGCCAATCAGAAGCGTGTGTGGGCGGAGCCTCTCTGGAAGCGCTCTGCACTCACAATGAGAATAGATATGTTTATAATCTAATTCATAAATATTAAAGGTTTTTAACAATATTAAATGTTCATACTGAGTGACTGATACCATCTCTGTTATGGAATACACTCGTTGGTTCGTATTGAGTTCACAGTTTTAACATATCTTTGCTGTGATTTATTTTCAAGATCTGAGCTAAACTGTCTGTTGTGGTGATAAGGTCACTCAAAATTATATTTAAACTCATATTAGACACGTTTAGCTTTGAATAAAGCACATAATCACCTGAGATTATCTACTGTTGTATAGTTTGTATGTTGTTGTTCCAGCCGTGATGTCGCGGAAATAGAAACTGTTTCTAAATTAGAAACGTTGCACGTCGCGTTGTGTGTAGTTAGGACACGGTGTAAGGATTTATATTTGTGTCCCTGGAGCACAAAAGCAGTCTTCAGTAGCACAGGTATATTTGTAGCAATAGCCAACAATACATTGTATGGCTCAAAATTATCATTTTTCTTTTATGCCAAAAATCATTAGGATATTAAGATCATGTTCCATGAAGATATTTAGTAAATTTCCTACCGTAAATATATCAAAACTTAATTTTTGATTAGTAATATGCATTGTTAAGAACTTCATTTGAACAACTTTAAAGGTGATTTTCTCAATATTTAGATTTTTTTTACAACTATTTGAAAATCTGGAATCTCAGCCAAATATTGTCCTATTCTAACAAGCCATACATCAATGGAAAGATTATTTATTCAGATGATGTATGAATCTCAATTTAAAAAAACTGACGACTGGTTTTGTGGTCCATGGTCACATATGTCCAGCCTCCGCTGGGCTACTCTGTTGCTTCTTTAGAGGAACGTGGAGTCGTTAGCTGATTGTTGACTGATTACAGGTTCTTGCACATCGCGGTGGCTCAGGGCAGAAGAGCGCTGGCGTATGTCCTCGCCAGGAAAATGGCTGCCCTCGGCATGCTGGACATGAAAGAACACAACAACCAGGTACAGCCCAGAACACTCCCACTGCACTGATGGGATTGTCAGTGAAAGCAAACATACCTGAGCACACGCCCTGTCATTAACACCAACAGATGCGTTGAGATGCAGTTACTCATGTGATCCCACGCTTTCTCCTCAGAGCGCTTTCCAGGTCAGTGTTGCCGCAGATCAGCACCTGATTGCACAAGACCTGCTTTTACTGGGAGCTGAAATCAACACCATGGACTGCTGGGGCCGGGCCCCGTTACACGTGTGTGCTGAGAAGGGCCACAGCTCCACCCTGCAGGTACCTGAGCAAATGATCTCAGCTAATACTAATAAACCTAATAAAACGAATAAACCTGTGCATTCAGTATGTGTAATGAGAACAAGACTCACTGCAGTCCACATGTAAACACTCTCCTTCTTTTAATTACACCACCACTAACTGACCGGTCAGAGGTGGAATAACTAGTTGACTAGCCTGAGCCATCCCTACAGTCAATAACAACGCAGTATTTCCTTATTAACCTGCGTGTGCGTCTGTCAGCCGCTGTTTTTCCTCTTATCGTTTTCTCATCTTCTATCAACAGTCCTCGTCTATCATTTAATCAGATGCTCCGTGTTTATTTAACCAGCCGCTAACTGACTTCCTCATAACATGCTAAACTATATGCATTTCCTCAAAAGAGAGGCACGCAACGCAGGCAGAAAATTCCCTCAGCAGGCCGCACTACACGGCTCTTTTGATAAGACTGGAAAACAAAATGCCTGTGTTTCTGTCAGCCATTAACTGTTGACAGGTCGTGGCACGCAACCCTCGGCTTCTCCCAGAATGCCACGGGGCAGAACGTGTTGAGTTCTGTTTTCTTTGGAATTGTGTAAGTAGCAAACTCTCTGTTTCTCCTCAGGCCATCCAGAAGTTCATGCAGACGAGCGGGCGGCTGGTCAACCTGGAGGTGGTCAACTACGACGGTCAGTGTGTTTTAGAAACAGGCTCATCTGAGCTGGTTATCTGATGTGATGAATTCACGCTCGGTTGAGGTTAGAGCTCAGTGAAGTGTTGTGTGTTTTCAGGGCTCACGCCTCTCCATGTGGCGGTGCTGTCCCACAATGCCGTGCTGCAGGAGCTGAGCCTTGGCCCTCCGTGTGCTCAGAGTCCGGCTCTGCTGCAGAAGAGGAAGCTGCTGGCCGAGTGTGTGAGCACTCTGCTGCTGATGGGCGCCTCGCTGGAAGCCAAGGTGAACGTGCTTCTGCTGGAGCTTCAGGTGTGATCGTGTCTGATGGTCATAACTCATGCGTTTTCACTGTTTCAAACAGGACCGCAAGAGTGGCCGCACCGCTCTGCATATGGCCGCCGCAGAGGCCAACGTCGAGCTGCTGCGCCTCTTTCTGGACCAGTCCAATTACTTCTCCGTCATAAACACAAAGGTGAGTGATCCTCTGGCTCTTCTCCTGATCTGACCTCCCTGATCTGACCCCTGGCTGTTCTCCTGATCTGACCTCTGATCTGACCTCCGGCTGTTCTCCTGATCTGACCTTTCTGATCTGACCTCTGGCTCTTCTCCTGATCTGACCTCTGATCTGACCTCTCGCTGTTCTCTTGATCTGACCTCTGACTGTTCCCCTGATCTGACCTCTGATCTGACCTCTCGCTGTTCTCTTGATCTGATCTCTGACTGTTCTCCTGATCTGACCTCTCGCTGTTCTCTTGATCTGACCTCTGACTGTTCTCCTGATCTGACCTCTGATCTGACCTCTTGTTGTTCTCCTGATCTGACCTCTGATCTGAACTCTCGCTGTTCTCCTGATCTGACCTCTGATCTGACCTCCGGCTGTTCTCCTGATCTGACCTCTCGCTGTTCTCTTGATCTGACCTCTGACTGTTCTCCTGATCTGACCTCTGATCTGACCTCTTGTTGTTCTCCTGATCTGACCTCTGATCTGAACTCTCGCTGTTCTCCTGATCTGACCTCTGATCTGACCTCCGGCTGTTCTCCTGATCTGACCTCTCGCTGTTCTCTTGATCTGACCTCTCGCTGTTCTCCTGATCTGACCTCTCTGATCTGACCTCTGGCTCTTCTCCTGATCTGACCTCTCTGATCTGACCTCCGGCTGTTCTCCTGATCTGACCTCTCGCTGTTCTCCTGATCTGACCTCTGATCTGACCTCCGGCTGTTCTCTTGATCTGACCTTTCTGATCTGACCTCCGGCTGTTCTCCTGATCTGACCTTTCTGATCTGACCTCTGGCTCTTCTCCTGATCTGACCTCTCTGATCTGACCTCTGGCTCTTCTCCTGATCTGACCTCTGGCTGTTCTCCTGATCTGACCTCTGATCTGACCTCTCGCTGTTCTCCTGATCTGACCTCTCTGATCTGACCTCTGGCTGTTCTCCTGATCTGACCTCTCGCTGTTCTCCTGATCTGACCTTTCTGATCTGACCTCTGGCTCTTCTCCTGATCTGACCTCTGGCTCTATGATCGACAGGCGTTTAACGGGAACACGGCGCTCCACATGGCCAGCGCTCTGCAGGGTCGGCCGGCTCAGATGGACGCGGTGCGACTGCTGCTGAGACGAGGAGCTGACCCCAGCGCCAAGAACCTGGAGAACGATCAGCCGGCGCAGCTAGTGCCCGACGGGCCGCTGGGAGACCAGGTCAGAGGACATCAGAAAACCATTCCTCAGTCACTCAGGGGCGGGCTGTGTGCGCATCATGCTGAAAACATCTCAATAAAACAGACACTGCTAGTTATTATTAACAATGCATCATATCTTCGAAAAAGAGCATATGAAACTGTAATGTTGGGTATCGCTGAAACTGAAGAGTGGATGAACACCGCTAATCTGAATCGCTCTGCTAGCAAGTTCATTTCCTCATACAAATGTATCTCATATGAGATCAATCAGATAAATACCCAACATAAACATAATATTACAACTATCTAGAATAATATTACAATATTATACCCATCTACACAATTATGCGAATGCATTGCTGATGCACTGAAACACTGCTGCACAAAGACTTTACAACTTTCTATTACGCTGTTTAATCTGATTTAATCTGTGCTTCCACAGGTGCGTCGGATCCTGAAAGGTAAAGGAGCGCTGTCCCGCTCTTGAGCGAGCGAGCCGTTCTTCTCCAGAATCGCTGTCAGTCAGGCAGCCGGGCTCTGTACAGATTCATTTGCCGCCGCAGGCAGATGTCGGTTGTTTCCATGAAACAGATTTATCATTGTTCACTACTGAGTAGTAGACGGCACAGGAAAGTGAGAGCAACGGCTCAGAGAAGCCACCGGACGTCAGAAGAGGAATCCAGGGTTATGAGGAAGTTAGGAAGGATTAATCAAATCAAAAAATCTTCTTTTGTTCGGTGGCAGATCTGAAGCGTTGCATTTGGCTCTGGTGTGTAAAAGGTTGCAAACTATATAATCTCTAAATGTAATTATATCCGTGGTGATGTTGTTGTTGTTATTGTTATTATTATTATTATTATTATTATTAGTCTGGTGTGTGTTTTGTTAGAAGGTTAAAGATGAGATGATACTCAGTAACTTTAAGCCTGTTGAACCAGAACGCCCTGATTGTTGAGTTCAGACGTGTTCAAGCCTGTTATTCCGGGACTTTCTTCCATTGATAATTAACTTTTTATGAGGTCATGCCATTCTCCAGAAGTCCTCTAATTATTCTGTATAACTCTGATTATTGTGTTTGATTGTAACTGCTGTTCTCAGAATCAACAGTAAAATCCACATAAAAAAGGTGTTTCTTTTTGATGAAGACATAAAGAGATGGCGTCAGAGCATTATAACAGCTCATATTACATGTATCTGCATCATATTGCTGAGTTTTTGTGGTGATGGGATTAGTATATATTGTTATTCTTTCTCTCTTTATATATATACAGTAAATATGTCATTAAGCATTATGTTTTCATTGTGCATCAGGAGTCAGTGTTTGTGTTTCCTTTGCACATAATATTCTGAGTTTAATAATCAGCTGTAATTCAGTCCTCAATAAAGTTTCCTTGTTAGTGTTTTCTGTTCTCGTGAGAGTTTCAGTCTCGTGTCAGATTTCAGAAGCGTTAGGTAACAAAAGAGCTGAAAACTGATCTAAACCAGGAAACAATCCTGACTGAAACACAAGCGAACATCTCACACGACTTACAGGAATTCATGGAAACCGAAAGATCGCAGTAACAGCACTGATTGAACAGCGTTAATCTGAAGTATTTGTCACGGACGTGTTCATCTGCTTCTGAACTCTGACCTTTAAATGCCTTTAAAACCATCACAATGACAAAAACCCTCATTCATGTACAACAGACCCACAGAAGCCACAGAAAACAGATGTGAACAGTATATCCAGGAGATTCCCTCGCTCGTGTAAGCTGACCTCTTTTAGTTTAATAAGAGGAAAGCAGGATTAGTCTGTGACTGTATAACAGACGGGAGATTTCCTCATGTTCTGGAGAGTTTGGTGAAACTCTAGAGGATTTTTGGGAACCAGCAAAAGCCTTTAAATCATCAGCTATAACCTCGACTTCTGCATTTGTCCTGCTTCAGTTCTTACACGTCACATTCCAGCGCAACTCTTGTGTTTTTCTGGTCTATAAAAATAATCTACATAGAAACATGAAACCACAGTATTCTCACAGCTCAGTGAGCCTCGAGTTTCATTAACCTGAGCCAGAAATCCCCTCACACTGATTCTCATTCAGTGTTTGTGTGTTTACATGCACTTCCTTTCATCAGTATCCTCTTGATTTAAAGTGGGTTATGAAAGGTTCATATGTAGGTTTTGGGAGTCCCCAACAACAGGTTGACATGCATGCAAGGTCAAAAAACACTTTCATTTTCTTATATGTATTTATGTGACCATAGACCACAAAACCGGTCATAAGGGTCAATGTTTCAAAATTGAGATTTATACATCATCTGAAAGCTGAACAAATAAGCTTTCCATTGATGTGTGGTTTGTTAGGATAGGACAATATTTGGCTGAGATACAACTATTTGAATATCTGGAATCTGAGAGAGCAAAAAAATCTAAATATTGAGAAAATCTCCTTTAAAGTTGTTCAAATGAAGTTCTTAATGCATATTACTAATCAAAAATGAAGTTTTGATAT
>JAFVLL020007360.1:0-24772 GCA_021397915.2 Tor tambroides
TTTGATATCAAGAAAGAGACATCTAAAAGATATTAAACCAGAGATACATTCATACACCTGAATGTGAGTGTTTTAGAGCTTACTAATACAAATAAGGAGTGGTAACTAGGCTAATATAATAAGAAAACATAGAAACAACACAGGCATATACCAGATACCTTTGTAACTGATTAAATATGGTGTAAATAAAGAAAATGTCTGTGTGTTTGTTTGTGTGTGTGTTATGTATCTTGTAATTGTGGGTGGGGGGTAGTCCACTGGTCAGCCAGGCCTGGTACTGAGGGTCATTTAGTTCTCTTTTGGAATTTGTTTGAAGTCCGATGGAGAGGAAGATAGTCGATCTGTTTAGCCTCTTTTTGACAGTGGGGGGACAACTATTTGCAATTTAGCACCCATATAAAGCTCGAATGTGGGTCCAGTTCTGTGAATTATATGCAAATGTCAAAAGGCTAAAAGGAGTCTCTTAACACATAAAATCCCAAATACCATCAAGGATCATAAGGAGATGCTACACCATCAATAATCCTCAAATTTCCCTCCTTATCAAAGGCACCGAAAAATCCTAACCTCGCCATTTAGATTCTCGCCTGCCCATCACCCCTGAAATATTAAGCAAATGCTTACTCGCCCTTCGTTCAGGCTACCACTCGGAAAAATCAGCCAGATTACTCAATGCTCTATTCATCCTCACCCCCTTCGGATTCCTCAGATGCTCTGAGTTTACTTGTAATTCCAAATTTGATCCCAAAATCCATCCAGCCTTTTCAGACCTCCAAATTCTGTACAACGACACCATTCACTTTATTATCAAACATAGCAAAACAGATCAATTAATGCGATCAATTACAGATCAATTAAGGCCATTCAGTTTTCATCTTTAACTTACCCACTCCCCTCCAGCCTTACCAGTCCATTGCCCTTTTCTTAGCTCATCGAAGCTCTCAGTTTCCTTCTACCACCGACCCCCTTTTTGTAGATGATAATAATAGCCCCATTTCTTCAGTAGTGACAAATCCTTATTAGCTATTCCACCCCTGCAACAGCTATTTCACTCTTCGATTAAACATTTCTTATTCATTTCACTGCTGGAGCAGTGATTTTCCTTACTGCTCAAAATTTACTCTTCTGCCACAGCATACCTTCTCTTAGCTGCTGCAGAAGTTGTTCACAGTGTTGCACAAAGTTTTTTGGGGGAGGAAGTTTTTTTCTCAATTTTTCTCCTGAATTACACATAATAGGTAGCCAGGTGGTGTCCTTGATAAGCCTTTTTGGGGGGTTCTTACTCAGAGCTCAAGCCGATCCTTGGGTTCGAGCCTCCTTCGAGGACAACAAGCCAAGTTCGTTTACCATTATCTAGCAGTGAAGGGAAATGTCATGGGCAGGCAAACTCGTGAATTGTTTTGTTGCATGGCATCTGTTTTGTGAGTTCCGGACATTTGATTTCGTGGCGAGATCATTTCACTTCTTACACTCTTGAGTAGGACTAGGCGGTATGACAATACAGTTTCACAGGACTGCTTAATTTTTGACATGCTGATAAAGAAACGATAAAGGAGTGATAAAGAAACATGAAAAAAAATAAAGTGTAGACATGCTTGATGGTATTCAAGTAAACACAGAAATTAGAAGAAATATGAATCAATATATTGGATATGTTGTCTAGTGTCAGGGGTAACCTGTTAACCCGCACCAGGGCGATCTCGCACCGAACGCTCTTTGTTTGCACATGCCATTGTTTAGGAATAGAATAAATGAACCGGGAAAAAGTTAATCTTGACAAACTATATATCATTCTGAAGGTCTAAACCTCAAGCATCGACGATAGATCGCTGTTTTTTGATGTAAAGCTTATAAGGAATGTATTTGCTAAATTTGTGTAAGCAGTACACATCAAAACATCCATAATAAAAAAGCAGTACGTACCATTATCATTGTAATAACGAGTCACAAACGCGTCCACTGCTGAAATCCCGGTTTAGTTAGAGAGGTAAGGGTCCACAGAACAACATCCAATAGAGCACTTTTAGTCCAGCGAAACAATAACGTTGTAATATGGATCGATATTCCTTTGTTTACATTTCATTTCTTCGGGAGAGTTATTGTTTGTGTCCGTTATGGAATAAATTACGCTCAAAAACAGCGTCTTGGTGGTAAAAAACAACACGGTTTTGTAGCATACAGTGTCACAAACAGAAAGAGACCATCCACTGAAAAAAAGTCACAGATACGCGGAATATAGTTTATTTGAATTTGGCGCTCTCTCGTGACAGCGCGTGACGCACGCTGTGACGCAGCTGTCATCTGAGGGGGGCGTAACTTAGCGATCGCCTTTTTGCACAAATAACTCTTTTTCTTTTTTTTTCTTCAACATTTTTCATATATGTGTGTGTGTGTGTGTTGTGGGGAATGTGGCTGTATCTATAATTACCATCTGTATTGCGCACATCATCGTGTGATTACCGGCTGTATGACAGGTATCGAATGCTGTCAATGACTGGCTATTATTGACAATATGGCCCATTATTATCATGATTATCATGATTAGAATCTGAATGGAGGCACATCAGCGTGTGATTACCGACTGTATGACCATGTGTGGCAATATCAGTTTATGTCTGGCAATCAGAGTATATACTTGAGTATGTACTACATACAAAGCAATTTTTTTCTATTTTTTTTTTCCTTTTTTATTACTCAAATAATTCTTTTTGTATTTTTTAGTGCTCAAATAAATCACTTATATGGTGTCTAAAATTCTGTCTATTATTTTATAATTGAAAAACTATGCAGGAGTATTTATAATGACTAAAATAGTTTGTATAATTTGCAATACATTTGGTGGTTGTTTTTCCTCAAACAGGGGTGGGGCGGTGGGGGGACTAGAAATATTCTCAGAAAAATGATTGCAGGAATCTCATTTTTCATGGTATCTTCTTCAAATTTGAAATATAAACTCATGAGACATGTGACTTTCAACCCATTACTTTTCTGGATTGCTCCAGGACTTATTTCATGTATTTGTATATGAAATAAAAAAAAACATTCAGTGTGGAAAAACATTTTTCAAGGCACGTCAGTGTCTATAACTTTTTATCTTTTGAGCATTATCAACTCTGGATGATGGATAGTAAAGCCTAGAGTGTCTTCTTTCCAAAGATACCTAAATTGTGTGTGTAGCACACTGTTGTCAGGAACTTTAACCATTTTAATTTAGGTAGGTCATTTTCACCAGTGAGGCCCAAAATGGGGGGTGCTGGCTAACAGGTTAAAGAATATGTTGTTTATAAGTTATTCAGGGGAAAGCACTTCTCTTCATCTTATATGTGTATCCAACTCCAGTATTACTAAATGTAATGGCACTGTCTCTTGCACTTCAAATGATTGATTGTAAATATTGTTTGTATTTTTTTGTATTTTCAAATTACAAATCACTTGTATTTTAATTAAATACATTTATCACACCAGTACACTGTATTTTAAATTAAATACATTTGAAGAAACAGAATCTGTAATTTTTAACTAAATATTTTTTGATGTATTTGTACCCATCAATGTATATGACTTTAATTACTGAGAAACCCCAGAAATGTAAAACAGGCCCATCTGTTTTTGGAGGTCTCTTATAGTTAAATAGCATTATGTATTCAGTATATATTGCATACTGCACCACAATTATATACAGTATCTTTAGGTCCATCTTATACAAGTTTGTTTGGTTGATTATTTTACATGATTAAATATTCAGCACATTAGATGGAGAAAAAGAAACAAAGAAAATGTGGTTGATGCAGTTAACATACAGTAATACTAAACTTTATCTGTAATGATATGGCAAGTTTTGTTTTAAAGCGATTATTACATTTCTAATTTCTTTAACTGGTAAGTGAAGCTCGGAAACCTGAAACTAATGATGTCATTTAACAGCCAAGTCAGCATTCCCATGTGTGTTTGTCTTGTATTATAAATTCAGATGTTTCAGCAGCACAGCATAATTCAACTCTATTTCTCTGATGACTTGAAAAAATTGTTATTTCATACTTGGTAGGGTGATAGTCTTAATTGCAGTTTTTTATTAGTAATTGTTTTTTAAATTTGTTTAAGTTTGTAAAAATGGTTTAAAAATAACTTTCAACTGTTAATCTGCTCTCTTCAAAACTATCAGAAAAAGGTATCGTTTAACTATTTATTGATTTTGCAACTCTCACACATGTCGTCTTATTACAAATTATACTTTTTTCTTAATTTACAGAAGCGAATTTGGAATGTTTCACCATTGTGAATCAAGTGGCTACAACATCTACAGTATATGCTGATTATATGATCAACTTTTAAACATTTAATGCTATTATCTGACATCCATGGATAATTCAACACATTTTTCGACCATTATATTGGCTGGATACATTGATATTGGGAATATTAAGTATTTATGTTTCATTGTTTTGATCCTGTTGTTTGTTGCAATCATCGTCTCAAATCAATTAATTATTGGAATAATATGTAAGGAGAAGTCCTTGCATGAACCTATGTATATTTTTTTATGCAGTTTGTCTGTAAATGAACTGTACGGCAGCATTGCTTTATTTCCATCCCTTTTAAGTAACATGCTACTGTCAAAGATTCCAGAAGTTTCACTGACCCTTTGTCACATTCAAATATTCGCTTTATACACTTATGCATCAGTAGAATTCTGTAATTTAGCAGTCATGTCATATGACAGATTTGTAGCCATCTGTTACCCTTTGGAATATCATAGAATCATGTCTCCTGCCATGACAATTACATTGATTGCTCTGGGGTGGTCAGTATCATTTATCAAATTCTCCATTAATTTTTCTGTGAGTGTACAGCTAAAGTTGTGTGGAAATGTAATGGACAAAGTATGGTGTGACAACTACATGCTCGTGAAACTGGCATGCTCAGACACAACAGCAAACAACATTTCTGGCATAATCGGTACCATTCTAACCATTGTTGCTCCTCTAGCATTAATTTTGTTCTCATATGCTAAAATTTTAAGAGTCTGCCTAAAGTCTACAAGAGAAATGACCCAAAAGGCCTTAAGCACATGTACTTCACACCTTATCTCACTACTGAATTTTTCTGTTGGATGTTTATTTGAAGTTATTCAAAGCAGATTTGATAAGGTGCCTATGCCCCCTGTACTACGTGTGATTCTCTCACTTTATTTTCCGATATGTACACCGCTTATCAATCCTATCATGTATGGTATGAGACTTTCTAAGATAAAAAGGGCACTCAAAAAATGTATTTACCCCTGGAACCACATAAAACCCATATCACAGTAGTGTGTAAGACTATTATTCTTTGCGACCTATAGGGTACAAGAATATACTGAATACTTAATGTGCTTTTTCAGTAAATCTAAAGTAAATCTGTTAAATTGTTATTAGGAATCTGTGATAATGATTGATGATTACACAATGTAGAAATGTTATAATGTTTACTTACTGTACCTTTCTAAATTAAAAATAAAAAATAATAATAAAAAAATTACCACTAACAAAATTTTCTTTTTAGTTTTAAATGTTTCACTGATGTTTCTTACTTTGTTAAATCCAAAAGCAAAAAACACAGAACAAAGTTGTTTCTTTAAACAAAAATGTGATAAAATGCTGTTTGTCTCATTGCTTTAACTTTATTATGGCAAGTGAGCAGTCCAAGATTTGTGTGCCTCCCTGCCCACGCTACAGTAAATCATGGGCATGTCAAGGCAGAGCAGCAGCTTAGATCATGGAGGTCGCAAATGGAGCTTGCAGAGGAGTTTGAGATGGGTCCGTCCCTTTCTCAGTTTTCACCTGCAAGCCCTCTCAGGATCTAGAAGCGTGCTTTGCCCTGAGTGAAGGCCAAATGCTGACATTATCCAGCTCTGAAGAGGTGGATATACTTAGCACAGAGGCAGGGGAGTTTGATGATTTCCTGCCAAGGAGTTTGTGACTCAAATTTAATATCAGCCAAACTGAATATCAACTGGCAGGCAAGAAGATGGACTGTGGCTGCTCCATTACAGCATTGATGGCAACAGAGACACATATCTGGTTGCAGTAGCAAACCGTGACTCTTGAGCCTTGGCCCTCTCTCCCTACCCTCATCGGGGGAAAAAACTAACTACCAATCTAGCTTTCAGTGTCCTCTTCTAAAAGTCATCTTTGCCAATTCCACCTCTGATACAAGAGGCTAATTCAGAGTTACGGTGGTCACACAACAGACGACAAGTGCAGCGCTGCACCACATCTTAAAATTTTGCACACACTGTTTTCTTTTTTTTTCTTTTTTTTTATTATGCAAACAGACATACTATTTACAGGTGACAAATCAAATATAAAATAACCAAGGTCAACAAAACATACATGACAGCCAACATGATTTCTGTGAGTGAGTGAGTGAGTGAGTGTGTGTGTTTGTGTTTGTGTTTTTGTGTGTGTGTGTGTGTAGGTGTGACTGGGTGTTGAGGGTGGAAGTATATAAACAAAGGAACATGTAAAAAAGTACAACAGACATAACAACAGTAAAAAAACATAATAGTAATAGTAATGATAACAGTAATAATAATGATGATAATAATAATAGCATTAATAAAAAAAATTAGAGGAAGGAGGGTGAGGAAGGTGATAAGTAATAATAGTTATAGTAGTAGCAATAATATTAATAAAATAATAATAATAATAAATAATAATAATAATAATAATAGTAATGAACTCAATTCATCAAAAATGAGGGGAAACTTGGAGGGTGAGGAAGATGACAAATAACAATAATAATAGTATTAATTAGTAATTAATAGTAGCAACCACAATAATTGTCACGTTTATGGTCTGTTTTGGTTTTATTTTCCATGTTTTCTATGTTCTAGGTTTTCCCTGTGTTTCTTTACGCCCATATTTGGTCCTTCCTGTTTCCTGTCCTCGTTTAGTGTGATTATTAGTTCATTAGTCTTCAGCTGTGTTTTATTAATTATCTAGTTTCATCCTGTGTATTTAGTTCCTGCCTGTTTATTTCCTTTGCGTCTGGTCTACTTGTTACACTCCCTGTGTTCCTGTGTGTCTCAGCCCTGCCTTGTATTGCCCTGTTGAAGTGGATTAAAGACTGTTTATTTTGAGTTATTCCTCGTCTCCGTGTTCCTCGTTCTTCCCCGCTGTGTGCACCGTGACAGAAGACCAGACCTAAACAGTTGAGTAAGCGGCTCTCCTTCACCCTGTTTGTTTTCCCAGTTTTTAAAGTCTTTCGTTTTGCTGTTTTCTGTTTTTTCTTTCCCCGTGGCATGGAAGGCGCCGCTCATCATCCCGCCCTAGCCTGCTGAAATTCAGCGTGGGAGTTCAGCAGGATCGCTGCGAGGTCTGCGAGTCCGCCGGCCGTTCATCTATTCAGCTGCCAGCTGCGGCTCCCTCAAGCCCGCCAGCCGTTCCGAAGTAAAGCCCGCCGGCTGTGGCTCCCTCAAGCCCGCCGGCCTCTTTGAAGTACAGCCCGCCGGCTGTGGCTCCCTCAAGCCCGCCAACCGTTCTGAAGTCTAGCCCGCCGGCCGCTCCGACGTCAAGCCCACTGGCTGCAGCTCACTTCAGCTCCAAAGTTCGCTCCAGTGTCCTGACCAAGAGTCCAGTGCAGGCTCCAGCCCCTGACCAAGAGTACAGTGCAGGCTCCAGGCCCTGACCAGAGTCAAGTCATGTCCCCGGAATCCTTTTTTTTTTCTCCTTATGAATCCTTATTTTAAAGTCTTGTTGTGTCCATATGAACAGTTTTAGTCGGTCTTGTCTTGTCCATGGAGACTCGTCTGGGGCAGGAGGCTACTCTAGTTATGGCCATTCCCAAATCACCTGCTTCTCCTGTTGCTGATATGGTATACACACTCCCTGAGTTCCTGTGTGTCTCAGCCCTGCCTTGTATTGCCCTGTTGAAGTGGATTAAAGACTGTTTATTTTGAGTTATTCCTCGTCTCTGTGTTCTTCGCTCTTCCCCGCTGTGTGCACCGTGACAGAAGACCAGACCTAAACAGTTGAGTAAGCGGTGCTCCTTCACCCCGTTTGTTTTCCCGGTTTTTAAAGTCTTTAGTTTTGCTGTTTTCTGTTTTTTCTCTTTCTCATGGAAGCTGCCGCTCATCATCCCACCCTAGCCTGCTGAAACTTTGCGTGGGAGTTTGGTGGGATCGCCGCAAGCTCTGTGAGTCCGCCGGCCGTTCATCTGTTCAGCCCGCCGGCTGCGGCTCCCTCAAGCCCGCCAGCCATTCCGAAGTCAAGCCCGCCGGCTGTGGCTCACTCAAGCCCGCCGACTGTTCTGAAGTCTAGCCCGCCAGCCGCTCTGACGTCAAGCCCGCTGGCTGCGGCTCACTTCAGCTCCAAAGTTCGCTCCAGTGTCCTGACCAAGAGTCCAGTGCAGGCTCCAGCTCATGACCAAGAGTCCAGTGCAGGCTCCAGCCCCTGACCAGAGTCAAGTCATGTCCCCGGAATCCTTTTTTTTTTTTCCTTATGAATCCTTATTTTAAAGTCTTGTTGTGTCCATATGAACAGTTTTAGTCGGTCTTGTCTTGTCCATGGAGACTCATCTGGGGCAGGCGACTCCTCTAGTTATGGCCGCGGAGGCCATTCCCAAGCCGCCTGCTTCTCCTGTTGCTGATATGTAAGGGGTTCCTGAGTAAACCCTGAGAGGGCTCCTGTTCCTGTGTTTAGCCCACGGAGGGCTCCTGTTCCTAAGTTTAGCCCATGGAGGGCTCCTGTTTCTGAGTTGCTGTTCCTGTTTTCCTCCAGAGCTCCCAGCTCCGCCATGGCCTCCAGAGCTCCCAGCTCCGCCATGGCTTCCTGAGCTCCCTGTTCTGTCATGGCCTCCCGAACTTCCTGTTCTGCCAGAGTCTCCCGGATCGGGTCCCGCTCTTTCATCTGGTCTACTTGTTACACTCCTTGTGTTCCTGTGTGTCTCAGCCCTGCCTTGTATTGCCCTGTTGAAGTGGATTAAAGACTGTTTATTTTGAGTTATTCCTCGTCTCCGTGTTCCTCGTTCTTCCCCGCTGTGTGCATCGTGACAATAATATTAATAATAAACTTATTCATCAGAGACAGGGGGGAGATTGGAGGATCAGGAAGAGGATAAATAGTAATAATAATAATGATAGTAGTAATAACGAAAAAAAACAACAACAATGTTATTAATAACAATAATAATAAAGCTATAAATAGTAAGATATTGTAAGGCTGCCTCTGGGTCCTCCGTGAGCACGGCATAAGTTAGACCAATGACGGGCCATCAAGGAGAGGTGCTGCGGGGCACAGGGCCCAAAGTCCCAGCCCCGGCTGCCACACACATGCCACACTTACCCTATATATATATATATATATATATATATATATATACACAGTATGAGACATTAAAAAAGCAAGGCATGAAGTGCTGAACCAGCCAGAGGCAAGAAATCCAGGGCAAAGCTGGTATAAGCTGGAGGTTCAAGGTCCCCGGCCCCACATCACACCCATCCGCAACTAATCCGAACCACACAGGGCAGGGACTGAGATCCCACAGCCAACTGGGGCCCACAGGCAGGAAAAGAGAAAGAGAGAGAGAGAGAGAGAGAGAGAGAGAGAGAGAGAGGAAAAATAATAATAAAAAAAATAAAAATTAAATAAAAAATGTTTAAAAAAGATGACAAAGTGGGGAGAAAGAAAGAGAGAGAGGGGGGAAAAAAACAAGTTTAATCTTTTATAAGTTTTTAATTTGGTTTGATATTAGCCATTGTTGCTACCTCCTCCTAATCCCCCTCCCCCCCAATCTTGTGTAGATATTGATGAATGGTGTGTCGTTGAGGATGGCTTCAGACAAAGAGGGTCAACGGATTCATGATTGATGGACGTTTATGAGAGATAAACAAGAGGGGTGTAATTCTATTGTATTATTTTGCGTGGAAGTTGACAGGTTTTCCATGGAGATGTACTCTATTAGTAAGTTTTTCCATGATGTAATATGTATGGTGTTCCTTGATTTCCAGTTCATGAGGATAGTTTTCTTGGCGATAGTTAGAGCCACTAGGAGTAATTGACTATTTGTATTGTTTAAATTGATTATGGATATGTCATCTAATATACAGAAGGAGGGAGACAATGGGATGTGACATCCCATAAGGTTGGATAGTGACTCAGTAACATTTTCCCAAAATTCTTTAACTGGGGTGTAATGTCAGATGGTGTTTAAATAGGTGTCTGGGGTGTTTTGTGTAAAATGTGAGCATGTTTCTGAAGTAAAACCCATTTTAAATAATTTTCGTCCAGTTAGGTGAAATCTATGAAGTACTTTATACTGTATAAGTTGAAGGTTGGCATTTTTTGTTAACTCTTTTCTATGAGTGCAAGCACATCGGCGGCGCCACTGGCAACTGTCCGCAGATCCCAGCTGCAACTCTGGCCACTGTTCAAAATCCTGGCACGCCCACTCACATAATTTGCAATTAAATTACATTATATTTGTAAATTATTGTCTATGTACATAATGACTTCATCCTAGACTGGATGATTGTGTATTGTGCATTTTTCTGTGAAACATTTGTCTATCTATGGCTCCAATAAAATCTGTGCTTCATATAGTGAGCTATAGACAGAGGTGGATAGTCCAGGGGTCAGAAAGTAAAAGTGCTGCCATATGTTTATTCCACCCATGAACTCAGCAGCTGATTTCACCAGAGGAGGAACCAAGTCATTCCTTTCAAGTCACAAGCAAGTTTCAAGTCAAATCCCAAGTCCTCAAAGAGTTAAAGTTAATGAGATAATTAAGTGACTAATTAAATGATGATTGTGCATTAGTGATGACCACCTGCTGTTATTGAGAATTACAGAGGATCAGATGTTGATGTTTTATTGGTTAAAATGATGCCACCATCATGGAGAGCAGTGTTTGCTTTAGATAGGCTCTTGACCCTTGACTCCTGTGTTAGATCTCTCTCTGTAGCAATGCATGTGTTGTTGTAAAGCAAAAAGATCAGTGCTATACAGTGAGGAGATACTCAGAAATTTTAAATCTATGTTATGAATATAAATATTTATACTCTTGTACTAGCTAGGTGTGCACACACATGCACAGAGACATCGAGAATCAGCATATGAATTTCAACAATGGTGACAATCAACAAAATGCTTCATGCTGCAATGCATGCTGGGTAACACCAAAAAACTCCCATCATGCACTGCAGTATGAAAAATTATTTTCACCACTATTGAGGATTGTATGATAAGTGTTCATGTCTAAAAGGTTGAGAATACACAGGTTTTTTTTTTTAATATTGTAGCATTATGGTGACATATGTTTAATATCTTGTTTTAGTTCAGTTTTTTTTTTCAATTCAGTGATAATGTCAGACAACAAACCAAAGAGAGACCACTTCATGATGTTCATTTAAACAAATCATAAGCAGAAAGCATAAGTTAATCTGCTTCTTCTAGGTTTGATTCAGCAATGCTCAAATGTTTGTTATAAAACAATATTGTAATTGCTCAGAAACAAATTACTAAAAAAAAAAGGGTCGAGAGACAAACTAAAGCAAACACTGACCACAATTATGGTGGCATCGTGTTATTTATTTATTTTTTCTTTTCTTGACCAATAAAACATCAACATCTAAACCTCTGTTAATTCTCAATAAGAGAATCAGCAGACATAAAATAACATCAGTCTGGTTAGTAATGAGTGAAGCTGGTGATGCTGTTTGTGGAGTTGTTTAATCAGATCTTGATTTTTTTCCCCCCCAGTTGATTCCATCCAAGGCTGTGGCTGAAGTCATATGTTCTTGTGTTTCTTCAATGATGCTGCTTGTTAGGTGTTCATCACTAATGCACAATCATCATTTAATCATCTTATTAACATTAACTCTTTGAGGACTTGAGCCTTGCTTGTGACTTGAAAGGAATGACTTGGTCCCACATCTGCTAATTAGCAAATCCAGGTGATTGGAACAAAATACTGAGGACTTTTGCTTTCTGAAACTGGACTTTCCACCTCTGGCTATAGATAGCAATTTCTCATCCTGTTTGCTGTTTTTTCAATCACCAAACTATAATTGACACCACTTGCTCATTCTTGAAGTAAAGTTTTGACTGTTTGGGGAATAGATAATGTTTTTTTGCTGCTGTCTTGAACTGAACTGAAAGTGACGTGTCCAGTGTGCGTGATACCTTTTGTCCTAGACGCCATGCTTCTCGTCCGGTGTGCGACCGTCTTAAAGAAATGCAACAAGAAAACAGTGCAGTGAGAGAGACTAATATTACTAAAATAAAACATCTTAATTTAAGTCAAATGCAAATCCTCATTACAAATGCATCATCACACAATATGTGTATTTCAGCAGGCAAAATACAGACACTAGGGGTGGCACGGTTCGCGGAAAAAAACCGAACGGTTCTCCACACACGGTTCGGCACGCTCTAGGACCGCGGTTCAACTTAAATCTGACAACACATCTACCATATGCAATATGGTAACACGTAAAAAAAAAAAAATAGGGTTCGGTTAATGTATGCTTCTGTTGATGGATGCAAATTCTTGCTTCCCAGTACATTACAACAACAGCGATGAGAAAAAAAAAAAGTGGACAAACCATTCACTCTTGTTCAATGCGAGTGCCATATGCTGGATTATGAGCATTTATTCCGTCATCACCCGGGTGCTGATAGCGTGCCTGCACAGGTGAGACCTGAACAGCACACGTTGATATCTGTGTTTAAACTAAAGTCATGTAAACTTTGCCAGTTTAAACATTTAAGAGCCAGAGCACGTGAGCTCGCGCGCGCAGTGAGAAGATTTGTGCGCACGCTCATCAGAAGCGCGCGAACTCGCGCCTCATAACGCGCGCAAATATTAAGCTCTCTCTGAAGTATTGTGTTTAAATGGACAAATTCACACAAAAATTGTGTCAAAATACCCGTCTTGGTAAGTATCCTATAGCAGACATAGCTGGCTGAACATACAGTATCAGTGCACTGGATCAGTGCATTCTCTTAAAGTGACAGCACTTTCTTAATATTAATCAAACAGCAATAACAAAGAAATCACTCACTGCTCTTGACTGAATTGCTTTTGTAACTTTAATAAAGATTAATCTTTAATTTATAGTCAAATATGCAATGCTGTTTTACATTTGATTACTTTATTCAATTTCTGTACCTAAAAACTAATGCTAGACCTACCTAAAAAAACCCTGAAAATCACTGTTTATTTTATTTGTATCTTTACTCTATTGTATTTATTTATGCTGTTGCTTGTAGTTAAATAGATTATTCTTATTTTCTTTATTTTTATTTGACACTGACAGTATAGTTTTTCCCTAAACATACTGAACTGTACCGAAACCGTGACTCTAATACCGTGATACAAACCGAACCGTGAAAAAGTTGAACCGTTCCACCCCTAACAGACACTCCCTCCGACCACACAAAACCAAAAAATGTAATGTGTTTAATGCAAGACTATACACCATGACAGCACTCACAGCAAAACAAATTAGTGACAGACACTTCATGTCACTGCGAGAGCAGCTGTGTTTTTAATAAATAGTATTATTATTGGCATAGCGGCCTAGTAAATGTCCCCACTTATGTTATTTGTAGCTTCCATCATAACAGCTAGTTAGTTTATCAGTTTGTTTGTTTTTTTCGATAGAGATCCCACAGCAGGTGGAACTATTCATAAAGTTAGTGAAAACAAGGCCCACCCATTTAGAGCAAAGATATGATTGGTCAGTTTTTCTGTCATTTGAAATTACACTCCCATTGATCTACTATTAGGTGCGTTCGACTTCATGCAGCACTTAGCAGACCGATCAGCGGCTGACTTGAAGCAGTGCATGCCGGTTAGAAATTTAGTCCGACTTGAACCGGCGCCGACGCCACGTCACTGTCACGTGTGGCATCAAAGTACCGCGATAGAGCGTTTCGAGAGCAGCCGGCTGACTCAGCCGGCGCAATTTCTCCAGAGCGACTGCGGGAGTGCTGATGACGACACAGCTATTTCGCGATTGGCCAAACTCACCACATGACAACAATGATGTGTGTTTCTAACATCTTCAATTCCAATACTGCTCACAAATCTGTTTTTAGAACAGTAAAAGCTTTTTTACTGTATAGTCGCAATGTTATATTGAGACACATTTAATAAAAACACTGATAAAAGCAAATATACCCCCACTTTATTGGTATTTATATAGTATATGTTTATGTTGAACTTTATTCTTGAACAGGTGGCCCTGTATTAAGCAGTATATAAAAAGTGTTTCTGTTGCTCATGAAAACGTTTCTGAAATGTCTGTGTATTTGACAAATATTGCATTTTATTCACTTCATCTGTGATAGAGTATGCAAACACCGCGTGAGCGTCACTAACGGGAGCAGAAAGTGTCCGGCTTGAAGTGTCCGTTTTCAACTCCTCCCCTGACTGCAAGCGGCTACTCTCGTTGATCGCTGTCTGTAGCCGTGCTTCAAGTCGAACGCACCTATTGCTTGGCCCTCTGTAATTTCATAGCTGGACCACCAATCACAGAGCTGCAAACGCTAGGTGGAAACATTCAAATATGGAGAAAATGATTTTTTATTTATTTTTTTCACAGAAATTGTACTTATTTAGATGATGACTGTCAAATTATGAATGGCTTAAATAAAATTAGTAATAATTATTTCTTAATAAAAGTAATATAATATTATAATAAATAATAATAAATAAATATTAAATTATTTAAGAATTGTAAATATAATAGGTTAGGCCCTCTCTAGAAGGCCTAGAGGGCCCTTGATGGTTCCCCTCTGTCTAGTTAAAAGTCTTGGGCATTAAGTAAGGGGACAAGGCCTTCCTTTTGGACCTACGGCTTTCTCCTCCTGGCCTCTTTGGCAATGTAGTCAATTCTGTCATCGAGAGATTCCAGGAGGCCAAAAGGCAAACAGTGGTGTTCCAGGGAGCAGCCCAAGCCATTTACAAGCTACTTCCCCTCGCCATCTCCAAGGAGAGTATTGGAACTGGTAGTTTCCTGCCATTCATCTGCTTTAGGACATCAAGCATACTACTCAAGATACACCAAAGGACATTGCACACTGTAGTTCCAAAAAAACAGAGGGTTACATCTGATTTTAGATCTGTGCTATCTGTCACTCCAGGGTATCTGGGTTATCAATTATATCAATGACTGGCTGATTGTACTGTAGCTCAGTCTGGGGAAATGGTGGCTCAGCATAGAAGTGTCATTCTTGCCACATGAGTTGCTTGAGGTTAAGACTGAACTCCAAGAAGGGTGTGCTTTCTCCACTACAGAGAACCACTTTTTACCAGTGGTGTGGGACTCAACTCAACATCAACTCAATAGTGCAGGCACATCTGTCTCCTGCTTGTATTCAGTCAATTCTCTAAGCCATAAGCAAGATCCAAGAATCCTCTTGGCTTACTGTACATGAGACCATTAAAGTGGTGGATTAGGACCAAGGGGTTTTCCCTGAGGGGCAATCTATTTAGCATCATCAGAGTTAAGTGCAGACACCTTCGTACACTAGTGATGTGGAAGAAGCCTTTGTTCTTGTCTCAGGGTCCTGTGTTGGGGCCTCTTGTTAATGAGAGATTCGGGTCTGCGGATAGATCATCAACTCTCGTGACACATAAATTGCCTGAGGATGATAGCTGTATTTCTGGCTCCGAGGTATTTTCTCCCACACTTCAGAGGCTATCATATTCTTGTCCATTCAGACAAGACATTCGTAGTCTTGTATAAAAAATATCAGGGGGTCTGTGGTTACACTCTTTTTGCAGACTGGCACAGCAGATCCTTCTTTAGGCTCAGGGCAAGCCAGGGCACTCTCACTGAGGGCAGTTTATGTCCCTGGTTACCTGAATCAGGGAGCAGACATCCTGTCAAGGCAAAAGAATTGAGACTCCACCCGAAAACGATGAGGATTAGGAGTCGATTAGGAGTAAGTTCAGCTAGGTGGAAGGACTTGTTCGCATCTCAAAGGATCACCCACTGTTTGCTCTGGTTCTCCCTCACGCACCCAGCTCTGCCATGGTGCAGGTGTGACAGAGGCTTCATCTGTACGCATTACCCCTGATTGCTCTGCTGCTGTTCTGTTTATAGATATGGAGAGGAAGATCTATATCAATGATTGGTGGATTCTGGCTTAATCAGAGCAAATGGCGGCTCGAGATGTCATCCTCATCCATATGAGGGAGTCCTGGCATTTCAAGATGCTTATTTGGCGCAATTTCGCCGGGCAACTTTTTTTAATCAATGTTGCTTGGGCACTTTCAGATTGAGAACGGGTAAAAAATTTCTATCTGGATACTTTAGATCCATTGTGGGCCCTTTGTCTCACCTAGTTGCCCACTGATGGCATCATTGCTCAAAAAGTTGCCCCATGTATCATTAGCCTAAGGCCCGGGGAATGGAGACTCCATCCCAAGGTGGTGGAGTTGATTTGGATGTAATTTGGCCAGGCAGAAGTTGACCTGTTTGCATCACAAGAAATGACCCAATGTCGATTCAGCCCAACTAGGGTTGGATGCCATGGTGCAGACATGGACAAGGCTGCATCTACAGTTGAAGTCAAAACTTCACATACACCTTTCAGAATCTGCAAAATGTTAATTATTTTACCAAAATAAGAGGGATCATACAAAATGCATGTTATTGTTTATTTAGTACTAATCCGAGTAAGATATTTCACTTAAAAGATGTTTACATATAGTCCACAAGAGAAAATAATAGCTGAATTTATAAAAATGACCCCGTTCAAAAGTTTAGATACACTTGATTCTTAATACTGTGTTGTTACCTGAATGATCCACAGCTGTTTTTTGTTTTTTTTTGTTTGTTTGTTTGTTTAGTGATAGTTGTTCATGAGTCCCTTATTTGTCCTGAACAGTTAAACTGCCTGCTGTTCTTCAGAAAAATCCTTCAGGTCCCACAAGTTCTTTGGTTTTCCAGCATTTTTGTGTATTTGAACCCTTTCCAACAATGACTGTATGATTTTGAGATCCATCTTTTCACACTGAGGACAACTGAGGGACTCATTTGCAACTATTACAGAAGATTCAATCGCTCACTGATGCTCCAGAAGGAAAAACCATGCATTAAAAGCCGGGGCGTGAAAACCTTTGAACAGAATGAAGATGTGTATATTTTTCTTGTCTTGCCTAAATATCTTTTTTTTTTCCATTTAGTACTGCCCTTCAGAAGCTACAGAAGATAACGTACTTGTTTCAAGAAGACAAATTAAGTTAAATTTACCTTGATCTTCAAATTCAAAAAGTTTTCACGCCCCAGCTCTTAATGCATGGTTTTTCTTTCTGGAGCATCAGTGAGCAATTGAATCTTCTGTAATAGTTGCAAATGAGTCCCTCAGTTGTCCTCAGTGTGGAAAGATGAATCTCAAAATCATACAGTCATAGTTGGAAAGGGTTCAAATACACAAAAATGCTGGAAATCCAAAGAATTTGTGGGATCTGAAGGATTTTTCTGAAGAACAGCAGGCAGTTTAACTGTTCAGGACAAACAAGGGACTCATGAACAACTATCACTAAACAAAAAAAAAACACAGCTGTGGATCATTCAGGTAAAAACACAGTATTAAGAATCAAGTGTATGTAAACTTTTGAATGGGGTCATTTTTATAAATTCAAATTGAGCATAGCGGTAGTTCTGGTGGGCCATGTTAGTCAAGCTTGCATCAGCTGACACTCAGCTGATCCACGTCTACCTATAGGATCACGACACCAATCATAATTCCCTTCATAAGGTCCCTTCAGTCATTATTCAGCAGCTATCGTCAGCTTTCAGGAACTAATCACCCACCTCCATCCCCAGCTCCTCCTCTCGTCCAGTCAGGACTTGGCAGTGAATATATCATTGAGTCAGACCACTGAATCATGTTGTTAAAATAATCACGTAAAACATTAAAGGTGTAGTAGGAGATCTCGGAAAATGCTAACTTTAGCCTGATAGCACTGAAAGCGAACGTCCTACCCTCCCTGCAATCGCCGTCCAAAGCCACGTCCCATGAACACACATACGCTCAAAGAGCAGAATACCAGAGACAACATTAAATTACTACAATAGGCTACATTGTTTTCCAATTACAGTCTTCGTGCCCTCCCCGCTCTGCACATTTCATATATATATCTTATCACGTCCGACGTTTGTTCTGTTCGACCATAAGTCATAAGTGCCCTGCGAAGTGGACATCACCAGATATTCTGCCATGATTCCAGTTCAAAGCGAGCGTATATGTTCCATACAAAGGGCATTAAAGTGTGCGAGACGTGAATTTAAATTGTATTTATTTACAGAGGTATATTATCACACTCTCTAGTAAGTTTCGTCTGTGTGTCAAGACGCTGCGCAGCGCAAATCCGTGAGTGAATGTTCCAAAGTGAAATAAACTTCAACGGATTTTCCATTGCTCAAGAACTAGGGAGCAATGAACGCTGTGTAGGGAGCATGTCAATTGGAACACAGTTCATGCACGTAGCTCTCTTCTAATGAGCTGGTTATCTGAATCGGGTGTGTTAACTAAATGAGACTAAGCAAAATATGCAGAGCGGGGAGCGCGAGGACTGCAACTGGGAACCGCTGGGCTACATCATGTGTCATTCACCGGTGAAAAAACATAATAGCACAGATAGTAAAAGTACTACAATACCAGGAAGGAAGATCGGGTTGTTGATGTTTGTCTGCCATTCTCGCTCTGTCTGCACAGCGTGCGTGAACGCGCTGATGACGAATCGTGTCTGCGCGAACAGGGTGCGCAGAGGTACGCAAATACATACGTTGGTAGGAAAGACAATTAAAACGCTCGGACCGAGCGTTTTGATTGGACGAACATTTCTTGGTCCTACACTTTCCACAGAATATATAAATAAAGATAAATACATTTAGACCACTTAACTTAATGATTGCTATCAGGATGTGAAGAGACTTTCAACTAGCATAACAAAAAATGTTTCTGAAGTAAATCACCAATAGCACCTTTAATGGTATCTGCTACATTTATCATTGATGTTGGTTCTGTTCTGTTACCCTAGCGGGGATATTCTGCTCTCCCTCCTCCTATCCATGCTAGGCTGCGTGGATGGGCAGGGAGTGTTTGCCCAGAACAGAACCATTCCCCCAACCTAAAAATGTATGCTAATCGTAAGTTATATTGACGATAGTGGTCCTGACAGAACTATTATTTTCTCGTGGACTATATGTAAACATCTTTTATGTGAAATATCTTATTCAGGTCAGTACTAAATAAACAATAACATGCATTTTGTATGATCCCCCTTATTTTGGTAAAATAATTAACATTTTGCAGATTCTGAAAGGTGTATGTAAAGTTTTGACTTCAACTGTATATGCCTTTCCCCCCAAGTGATCTGCATCTAGAAGTTCTAAAGAGGGTCCGTCTACTTTGGGTCAGTGTTAACTTGGGATATGACAATTTTATTGCATCAGTCAGAAAAAAATTCTGACCCTGAAAATTGTTTTTCTGCTGACTATCACATTGCTTAAGAGAGCAGGAGACCTTCAGGCCCTTTCGGTTGCCCCTTTGTGTTTGGAGTTTCGCCTGGCATGGTGAAAAATTTCCTACACCCTAGACTGGGGTATATACCTAAGATTACCTATGATTTTTATGACATGGTGGCTGAAAAACCGAAGAAAATGATGAAAGCCAAAAATGCATAGAAAAGTGAACAGAAAAGTGGACTACACTATTTGTTAAACCAATGTGTTCAGAGATTATGGTGTGTTCACAAAAAGGAAAAGTCACCGTCAAAGATATAGGCAGCAAAAATGTTTTCTTAATCTAATAGCACCGTAATGATTGAATTAAACTAAAACAAAAGCGTGGCGTAGCACTTTCCAAAACATCCGCTTTTCAAGATACATGTACATATTTGACTGATCCTTGATGCCATCGCGGGCAGCAGCGCAAAGTTGATTCTATGCTTACTTGATCTAATATTTTATGTTTTTTAAAATGTTGTAGATTTAAGTTGCAAATGAGAATCACTAAAATTAATGCATATATTTTAAGACAAGGGTCTTCTTAATGATTTTCAGTTTTGTTTATGATAATTAAAAAAAAAAAAAAAAAAGTGCCCCTGCTGTTGGGGCTAAAGGCACAGTAATTAACATGATAAATAATAGATGGCTGACTTTTCCAATTGTTGACATGACATGGTTAGAATCAGATGGTAAATATCATATATTATGTTGGGTGTCCATATAATCACCATGTTTAGAATGAAACCATCATATTTAAAAACATGATATTAATCATACCATATAATAAAATATCATTTGTTGTTACTACAGTAAATCTATATTAATTTATTGTGGTATCTCCTTCAAAGCTTTCAGAACCTAAAAATATTTTTATATAAACATATTTTAATGATATATTTGTTGAACAAAAACTAATTCTTTTATTTTTCAAGATAAGTAGAAAATAGTACAAACTTTGCTAAAGTGATTGTTTTGAACAAGTATTAACTTAGACATTACTTAAAAAAAAAACTATTTTAGCTGAAGTATTTGTATCAATACTGTGTGCCTTTTACCGCATGCTGGTGAGCCTTTTACCCTGTGTGTAGGGTAACACTGGCCACCTCATACATAAGATTTTTAAACAAAATAAACGACTTGTATGATTTATTTTCACACAAAATCTGTTGCTCCATTAATGTTCAATAAACATTTTAGGTGCAGTGAAAAGCACATTTTTTCTTAAGGTGTGCCTTTAGCCCCGTTGTACCATATATGTAAATATCAGATACACACATACAATTTCAGAGTCCCTCTCCAAAGCTTGAAAACAATGTACAAATGTAAAATACAACATTCAAATGTGTTCATATAAACTTGCTATTTATTTAGTAGAAATAAACAGTGCATCATTACACCTTTGTTCAGTTTTTAAATTAAAACCAAGAGCAAGTATTTTTCTTTGAAATATTTTTGTGATGCTATTGCTGATCTCCTTTGTTCTAATTCCATAAATAAGTGGATGTAGAAGTGGGGGGATGAGGATAAAATGAACTGACATAAACACATTTACTTCTTTTGAAAGACTGATATTAAATCGATTGTATATCACAGAAAATAGAGAGGCCAGTGAAAAATTTATAAAAGTAATCAAGTGTGGTGTGCATGTTTTTAGAGCCTTTTTCCGGGCACTTACTGATGCATTCAAAGAGACAAATAATATCTGCACATACGATAAGATGACAAAGATTAGAGGTAGAACAACAAAAATGAGTACCAGACATATGCCATATAGGTCTCCCCAGGTATTTTTGACACAGGAGAGATTAACAACCGCCAAATTGTCACAAAACAACTTGTTTATTGTATACCTGCACATTGGCAGCCTTGATGTAAGATACACCTGTACAGCTAGAGAACAGATAGGAACACAGTATACAATAAAAAGCAGAAGTCTAATTTTAGCCGGAGTCATGATATTGTGATATTGTAGAGGCTTGCAAATTGAAACATACCTATCATATGCCATAAGTGTCAGTATTGCATAAGCACATGTTCCATAAACATTAATAAAGAATACTTGCAGAATACAGTCAGTATACAGTATATCTTTCATATCGTCAATAAGATTCTCCATTATTTTAGGAAGTACAGCAGAAGATCCGATTAGTCCATTAATAGCCAGGTTGAATAAAAATATGTACATGGGCTTATGGAGAGATGTGTCCAAGCAGATCACCAGCATCAGTGTTACATTTGCAAAAACAGTTGTAAGATATACTACAAGAGAGATTACAAAAACTCCATAATTAAGTGCACCAGGAGGTCCATAACTGGTAAAAACCAGAGTGATGTTCAAACTTTGCAAAATCATTTTTCCTATAGAAGAGAAACAAAGGCATTTCACATTAGAATAAAGAATGCAGTATATAATATTTTAATTAAATATTACATTATGAAATATCCATTTACCTATTGTTTCTAGATTACCTTGTCTTCTGAGGATCTGGGCTGCTGTACAGTAGCTTTATATTACTTTGTTCCACAAGGCCCACCTCCACCGCATTTCATCTACAAGGCCCTACTCCCTTTTATCTCAAATTTTCAAACTGTAATAGCAAACAGTGAAGTGTTGAAATGTTGATTATTGGCAGCAGTTTTATTAAATAAACAGGATAGGGGTAATAATATCCACAAGGATGAGAGAACATCAACATAACAGCTTAGTATTTTTCAAAGTACCACACATAACAAACAATCAACTTTGTTCTGCACATACACTCACAAAGAAATAAAAATAAATAACAATAAAACTAAATAAAAACAAATAAAAATGAAAAAAAAAAAAATACAGGTAATAATAATAATAATTATAGCAGCAATTAAGGGGCCAAGCACTACAGAGGCAATATGAGAAGCTAAGCATGGCATGGAGCATCAGACCAAATGCAACAATAAGTAATAAATGCAATTTTAGGATGATTGTAATTGAAATGGCTGAAAAAATCCTAAATACAACCACTAGTAATATGATTAAATTACTTATCACTTTTGACCAACAGGTGGCGCTGTAATCAAATAATTTTGGTCTTCGTTGTGTGAGGTGACAATGGCACACACAAAGTTTGTTGTCATTATGTCAAAGCTTTGCAGAGATATAGCCTCAGAGTCTCTGCGCTGCGGCACTGTACGAAAACGGTTTCGTCTATTGACACGAAATCCATAACTTTTTGTCAGCATAGTCTGAAGATGTTTTGATTCGATTTTGGAGAAAATCAGACCAACGGTTGAGGAGGAGTTCGAAAATGTAGGTTTTCAACATAAATCAAAATGGCGGACAGGAAGTTCGGCTTACTATGGCATAATTGTATGTATTTATGCATGTATGTTGTTGGCATGAACCAAGGAATATTTTGCAATGAATTTCATTACAATAGGCTAATGCAGTCAAAAGTTATTAGCATTTTTAGAAATTTCATAATTAATGGTTAATGAATGGTTTATTACTCTTGACCAATAGGTAGCGCTGTTACCAAATTGATGTGGCGTGGTCAGTTTGAGGTGACATTGACACATACAAAGTTTGGTGTAAATATGTCAAAGCTTTGCAACGATACATCCTCAGATGCAGTTTGTCATCTTTCCAGAAAATTCATTGATGCATTAAATGAAAACCATTTTGTATATCGACACGAAATCCATAAGTTTTTTTTTCCAGAATGGTCTGAAGATGATCCGAGCCAAATTTGGTGAAAATCGGACTAACGGTCTAGGAGGAGTTCGAAAAAGTAGGTTTTCAACATAATTCAAACTGGCGGACAGCAAATTCAGCCAGTTATGGAATAAATAGTATTGATGTTCTCGGCATGACCCAAGGAATCTATCAACATTAGTCTCATTACAATAGGCTAATGTAAACAAAAGTTATTAGCATTTTTAGAAATTTCATTAGAACTTTTGACCACAAGGTGGCACTGTCCCAAAACTTTTTGAGTACTATCAGGGCGTGGTGCTGAAGAAGCATACCAAGTTTTGTAACTATACATCAATGCGTTCATAAAATACAGCATTTTATGACAAAATTCAAAATGGCCGACGCCCAAAATGGCTGACGTAGGAAAATCAGGATATCATTTGACTCAGCATGCTGCACTGAATCTAAAGAGACCAGACCGAATCTGTGATTTTTGGCCAAACCATTCAGAAGTTATAAGCAAAAATATGCATTTTTAATATCTCCTGACCACTAAGTGGCACAGTGCCAAAACACAGCAGGTAGCCTCAGGTCTTGCTTATTATAACACACACCAAGTTTGGTCTCAATATGCCAAACTGTTGCGGAGATATAGCCTCAGATCAATTTTTGCGTGCTTTTTATAGACTTCATTCGTCAGTTATTTGAGAACGGTTTGACAAATCGACTTGAATTCCATAACTTTTTGCCAGCATCATCTGAAGATGATCTGAGCCAATTTTGGTCAAAATCATACAAACTGTCTAGGACGAGTTAAAAAAAGTAGGTTTTTCGAGCTATTAAAAATAGCGAAAAAACTAAACCTTACGATTTTTTAATTTTGGTTTTAATTCAACTCAGCATGAGCCAAAGATTCAGAGGAAAAAATAATTTTCTCCTGTGGTTCAAAAGTTATTAGTATAAACATGAGTGAAACTTTGGACAAGTAGTGGCGCTAGAGAGTTTGTGTTAGAAACTCCAAATTTGCTATGGTGACTGCTCAGACTGTGCTCTATCAGTGTGCCAAATTTCACAACTTTCCTGCAAGGGGTTCTATGGGCTACCATAGACTTCCAGAGCGGAATAAGAAGAAGAATAGGAAATCTAACAGATACAATAGGTGCCATCGCACCTTTGGTTCCATAGTAAAGAGTTGCAAAACAGTCAATCATCCAGAATGCCTGAAGGTAACGTACAAATCAACCCTCATAGGAAACATTAGATGTTGGTTGAGCAGCTAGTTTGTCTAAATATCCAAGAAATGATCTCCAGACAATGTAAAACTTTCCAATGGAGTTAATCTGAGTCTTTCCATTTAGAAAGGAAAGGAAAGGACGTGTGGCCAAGTATGGTGACCCATACTCAGGGCTGGGAAGGTTACTTTTAAAATGTATTTCGTTACAGATTACAAAATACATGTTTTAAAAAGTATTTTGTAAAGTATTTTGTTAGATTACTTAATTTTAGTAACTTAATCTAAATACTTTGGAATACTTTGGAATACTTAAGGTAATGGGCATATTAACTTTGATGTCTTGTTTTTATGTTAACCA
>JAFVLL020007361.1:0-17398 GCA_021397915.2 Tor tambroides
TGTAGCATAGCCTCTGAGTGGGAGGACCAGCGCGTCACTACTCTCTGCACCGGAGGTTCCTGAGCGAGCCTTTGTTTGTATTCCGGCGTGAGGAAGATGGCGGCATGGTCCGATTTGCCAAAAGCCGGTAGTGAGCGGGCTTTGTACGCATTCTTAACCTGAGTGTAGCAATGATCCAGAGTATTCGGTCCTCTAGTTGGACAGGATACATGTTGAAGTAGCGTTAAATGAGCACAAAATGTGCATATGCACACAAAGGCACATATTGCTATTTTCTATTAAGGATTTACAGTATATTAAGGTTTTATTATTAAGGGTGACTACTGTAATTTCATGTCAGTACTAAAATACATTTACATCACTAGGTTGAAAAGTTTTTGCATAATGAAATTACTAAAACTTAACTCTCTTCTATATGTGTGTTGATAAGTCATAAACATATTCCCAGTATGTTTATTTTTTAACATCCTCCTTGTTAACATCACTTATTAAAGATGTTTTTTCCAACCCAGCAGTCAGGTCCTCTGTACACTTCAAATCCTCTTATTTTCAGCTCAACCATGGGTTCTTGGTCAATTAGCCTACAAACTTTACATTTGCAAAAATGATGGTTTTCAGTTTAATGATTCAGGGAGTGTTTGACTCATGAACTGTTTGGGCCAGAATAGTTTTGTGAACTGGTTTAACTGATTTATTAAAAAAGATCTGACCGAAAAGAATAATTTTTTCAACTGAGTTATGATTGACAATACATTAATACAGTATGTAAGCGAGGAGAACAGTACAGGTCCGATTACAGAGCCTTGTGGGATACCAGTGCTCAGACTCATGGTAGAGTCAACAGACTCATATGTTGGTGTCTATTCTGAAGATATTCTGTCAGAAAATCAAAGATCCAGTTACGGAGAGAATGTTACTGAATCCCATACTGTGATGAAATATCAATCTCGTATTGGTTCCTCTCTTATTCTAGGAGTCATGAAGCAATAAGAAGATGCTAAGTGCTTTGCCCAACTACTCAAACAACAGATTTGAGTGCAACTAGACAGCAGTCATTCAGCTAAGTGATTCTGCTTTTTTTTCTGACATCAAAATAGCAGTTTTATTAATATATGAAATAACTACAGACTGGGCAAGAGAAAGAAAATCAACCAGAAAACCAGTAGATTAATGTGTGAAGTTGTGAATTGGCGTATGAAAATCTACTTACACTCTAAAAAAAATCTGTACAAATAGGGCACAATATACTGTATAATTTCAAGGAATGTTTCCATATTTATTGTTCACAGGTGTTTTACCAGTATTTTGAATTTTACACTTCATTGCATTGTGTTTTAGAGTTAACAGAAATGTCTGTAAAATTAATGTCATGTGTAATGAGCTGCCAGTACTTTTTCTGTTATTTTACGGATTTATTTTTACAGTGTATCTCACCTGACATGTTTTCGAAGTTGTAGCAGAGGTGTGAAATACAGAGGTAGCAGAGGGTTTCCTAAACCTCATGAACATCTAAACCGTGGGAGTCCCTCATAACAAACTTCAGAAATTTTATCACTTGGTGCTTATTTTTTCTTGAACTTGATTGCTGATTTCAACAGATTTAACCAACATCTGCAACATTGCTGCCTTGGAGCCTGCTTATGGGATCTCTTCAGTAAGAAATTTATCACACACACACACACCAATTCAGAATGCCACTTTCAATACAGAAAATAGTATCTAAATTTTAAAACTTAGGCTGGTTGGTCAGATCTGTAGATCTTTTTATATGGTTTTGGGCACATTATGGTAAGGCTGGGAGACTAGCCTACAGCTGAAAGCATTAACTGCTGCAGCTATTAGAGAAAAAAAAGCACAATCTACTTCAGTGATATTCTGGATATAGCAAACACTGCAATTATGTATTTTTCAAAATCTAACTAACCAAATACGCTCCAAAATGAGACAAACTCTAAAAACAATACAATATATAGCCTATAAATAAAATGTTGTTTAAATAAGCGTATTCGCGTTCACCTTCCAATATCTGATTGAGAACCAGGTTTTTGAAGGAGGTGTATAAGAGGAGTCTTACTGCTGTTGCGGGCTGTTTTCCTGGATGGAGCGCAGTCTGCAGGTGAGCAGATGCCGCTGGTACTCTTGTCTCAAGCGGCTGTTCTCGGCGCACAGATCGGACACATGCTGCTCCAGCTCAAAGATGCGCCTCTTCTGCCGCTCCAGCAGCGTCTGCTGGGTCTCTATGATCTTATTCAGCTCCTTCAGATAGCCCGCTGCCTTCGTCGGATTCTCGGTCCGGCTGTCCATCGCCTTCTCATTCAGCCTCACTAACCTGAGTCAAATATTCCCTCTTTTCTCCAGGTAAAGACGCGCGGTGATATATGAGAGGTGCGCACGTCCCGCGCTCAGCCATGCTCATGTCAAACACTGACTCTGCGTCTCCTGCGGTGGCTTTATGCCACTAAAGGTTAACTGTGGCTATAGGTTAAAAATCGTTTCTATCACAGTTCTGGAAGGAGTTCGTGGTGCAGTAGAGAATATTTAATCCACTTGCCATACACTAGAATGCACTTATAAATGGTGTCGCAGTAACACCCTGAATACACCGCATGCGACGCGACGCAACAACGCAGCTGTCTACACTGCGAACGCGCGACGTCGAAAGTAAACTCGCCGTACGCATAAACAAAGGCTCTAATTGGTCGACACTAATTGTGCGTCACGATTCCACCGCAGTTCTGAAGGACGCGTCACGCTTGCAGTGCAGCAGATCGTCTGCAGCGTTCTGTTTCACGCGTCGCGTCTAGTAGTGTTGCTGTTTTTGACCTATATTTAATCACTGGTTTACAGACACAGTTCAGTGCTTTAACATCCCAATACAATATATGGCAGTTACAGCATTTTTCTTTTGTTTAAAGATTTTTTTTTTCTCATTTAGGACTGTTTATTTTAAATAAATGCCACTTTGATATATAATGTAAAGACATAGGCTATATTGAATTGTGGCATAAGTGTCCAAATACGTTTGTGGCCTCTTTATATAAGGCTTCGAGGAACTCCAGAAGCAGAAATAAAGGCAGGTGAAGCACTAAAGCAATAAAGATGCAAAGAGCTCTTGCAATGCTGCATCAGGAACATCGCAGCAGCAACACTGAAAAGCAGCTAGATATATTAGACTAGTAATATTTAGTACTATATTAGCAGTGTAAAATATGAATGTATTGCTATAAATTATTTATTGTTTATAAAGTGAAAAAAGGACAATACATAAACCATGACCTTAAGAGAACAAAATGATTTGAATACATTTGTTTATTCATTATCAAACACTTTTCAATGATAATGTGAATGAATAAGTTTCAAAATAGGGCACACATGAATTACCTACTAAAACGCCTTTGACTACTAACAGCAGCTGTTGTAATTTGGTGTTCTGACACAGTAGCAAACTAAAAGCATTGTGAATGTGTGAGCGACGTTCCTGTGCTCCATTCAAGTGAAGTTGTGACATGGCTGAAACCAAGCTTCTGTCATTAGTTGTGTTCACGTTCACTTAAGACATACCTGTCTACGTTTTTGCGAATACTTGCCAAAAGAGATGCATTTTAAAATAATTCTGTGTTACTGTCTGTGAGAGGCGGCATTCCGTGTGCGCACATCAGGTGTTTGTCAGTCAGATCTTTGAGATCTTTTTCGTGGCTATTGTGCTTAAAAATTAGTTTTAACATCAAGCACGTCCCGCATTATTTTTTCATTCATGCATGTTCTTTTCGCAAAAAATAAATAAATAAATAAATAAAATAAAACGAACTGCACAAACAAAACAAAAATAACAACTTTATTCAACAATTTTTCTCCTCCATGTCACCCCAGCACTATTTTGGAGAGCATTGCATTGTGATACTCTCCAAAATGGTGCTAGGGTGACATGGAGGAGAAGAATTGTTGAATAAAGTTGTTATTTTTGTTTTCTTTGTGCACAAAAAGTATTCTCGTAGCTTCATAAAATTACGGTTGAACCACTGATGTCACATGGACTATTTTAATGATGTCCTTACTACATTTCTGGGCCCTGACCATGGTATAGCACCCTTGCTGTCTATGGGAGGGTCAGAGAGCTCTGGGATAGAAATATCTTAATTTGTGTTCTGAAGATGAACGAAGGTCTTACAGGTTTGGAACGACACGAGGTGAGTAATTAATGACAGAATTTTCATTTTTGGGTGAACTATCCCTTTAAAATATAAATGGAGAGAATATTCAATTACCTGTAGCAAAAATCTGATGAAAAAGTAACGTGAAAAAGAAATCCAGATAATTCAAGAGATTAATAAATATTGTCAATCTAATATGGCAGAAGAAGAGAAAGAAAAACTTATTCAACTGCGTTCTATTTGGAATTGTTTAAAAGGCAAAAAGGGCATACATGAGATCCAGAGCTAAGAGGGGGTAACACAAACTAGCTCATACTTTATTAATTTGGAATAAAAACAACAATTAAGAAATCTGATTAACAGTTTAATAGTGGATCAAATAGAACATTCAAATCATGCGTTAGCAAATGAGGAGTTTTAATTTTACTCTAAATTGCATTCCTTATCTTTTTCCTATACTAATTCTAATTAATGCAGGAGTTAGGAGAGGCTATAAATCTGGTAAATCATCAGGTCCTGATAGTTTAACCACAGATATATATATATATATATGTGTGTGTGTGTGTGTGTGTGTATATACAGTATATATATATATATATATATATTAGTGCTGTCAAATGATTAATCACTATTAATCACATCCAAAATAAAGTTTTTGTTTGCATAATATATGTGTGTGTTCTGTGTATATGTATTACATATATATAAATACACACACATACAGTATATATTTTGAAAATATTTACATGTATTTACATGTTTTTACATGTCTATACTTATATAATTTATATTATAAATAAATATATTTAATATATAAAAATACATGTATATATTTTAGAAAAATGTTATTTTTATATAATAAATATATTTATTTATAATATAAATTGCACGCATGTGTGTGTATTTATATATACATAATAAATATACACAGAACACACACATATATTATGCAAACAAAAACTTTTATGTTGGATATGATTAATATATATATATATATATTGTGACAACCCAAAATATATTTTATTTGAAGCTTTACAGGACTGTAGTAAAAATGAATTAATGTCTACAATGAAACAAGGGTTTATAATTTTGTTACCAAAGCCAGTTAAAGATAAGAGGTTATTGGATAACCTATGCCCCATAACACGTCTAAATACGGATTATGAAGTGTTTACTAAGGCTGGAATATCACAAATGATTATGACTGACACACTCAGCGTTTAAAAAAGACAGGCCAATTCATAACAATATCAGGTTAGTCTTTAATTTAATTGAATATGCTCATCTAATAGAAGAGCATGATTTTATTTTATTTTCAGATTTCTATGTAAGTCCTTTGACATGGTAGAGCACACTTTTATTTTTCAGACTCTTGGACATTTTAGTTTTGGTTCTAATATAAGTATCACTTTTTATTTCTCCTCTTTCCTACTACTTGTTTCACTTCTGTTTCAGTTTTTATAACCATTTCTTACTATGTGTAAGTAAGCTGTTGTTTTTTAACGTGTGTTTGGCTCAGTGTTGTTTTTTAGGATTACTGATAAACTACTGTCGTTTGATTTGTATTTGTTATTTATTTTAATTTTAGTTAAATTATGTCTGAATTTATTATGTCTCTATAGGTCTTTTATTAAGTTTTAGTTTTATTTAATTTGAGTTGTTTTAATAATTCAACAAACTAAATGGAAATGAAATAATATATTAAAAAAATTGTATGCATTTGTCATTTTTATTTAATTTCTGTATTTTTAAAATGTGTATAGGTAGTATTTATAAAGATTTAGCTTTTAGTTTTGGATCTGTTTTTAGTTGTTTTAATACTACAATTGATTGCTTTTATTGTCCTCATTTGTAAGTCGCTTTGGATAAAAATGTCTGCTAAATGACTAAATGTAAATGTAAATTTATAAATAGTATTAAGATGCTTAATAAAGATATAAACAGCTCTGTAGCTCTTACTCAAGGGACATCAGACAAAGATGTGGTTGTTCAACTTTACTATTTACTATGGTAGATTAGATATTTTTCTCAATGGGTAATATATCTCACATCAGTCAGTCAGTTTGCTGATGACAAAACTGAACGGCAAATACCTCTAGCACTTGAGTCTATGAAGTGTTTTTCAAAAGCCTTATGTTAAATGTCTCAAAATGTGAGTTAATCAACCTAATATAACATTGTACAGTATCCCAGTTAAATATGAAGCCAGGTAGGCTATCTGGTTTACTAAAAGAGTGGATAGTTGAAAAAAAAATAAATACAATAAAACTTTTGAGAAATATAGATAAATATTGAATGCTTGGCTACAGAGAAACAAATTTTGGAAGAATTCTTTTGACAAAAGTAGAAAATCTTTCTAGATTCATCTATCCAGAAAATAAAGTCAATACATTTCCATATTTTATATGGAAAATGAAGAGCCATATACGTAAAAGTGATATAATTAAAGATTAAAGGTCTTAAAATGATTGACTGTGATATTATGAATGGGGTCATTAAGCTTAAATGGTTACAATCCTTCCATCAGTATTGAGTCCTCTTTCCGGTTTGAGATTCCTAAAGCTGTTTTCAGAAAATGTGGTGCTATAGTTTTTTTTTTTTTTTTTTTGTTGCAGTGTGACTTTGAACTTTTTAAACTTCCTGTAAAACTACCTGCTTTTCTGTAAATTGATCTTTAAACATAATTTTAGCCCATATAGCATGCCAATTTGGAAGAACCTTTAATTTAATGTTTTACTGCGCGGTGGAACAAGCTTCCATGAGAGCTGTTGCAGTGCAGCAGCAAAGAATGTCAGCAGGATATATTAAGACTGCATATTCAGTATTATTTTAACAGGGTAGAATATGCATGTATGCTGCGTAAATTATTATTTATTCTTTATAAAGTGAAAATGACAAAATCATTCATTTGAATACATTTATTCATTAGAAGACCCTTTTCAAGTGAATGTATAAGAACTAGCATATGCATATACACGTTTCAAAATATACTGAAAAAAAAAATGGACAGAAACAATTTTCACTTAGAAATTGCTAGTAAATTTCTCATATTATTGAGATATGTCAAGTAACACATTGAATGAAACATGATATTTTTAAGCAGAAAACCTGAAATATTATTTTCTTATCTGAACCTTTGGTTTAATCTTTGTTTTAATTTTGATTTTGATTTTTTTTTTTTCAGGCATCACAAATTAATTATTTACTAAAACGCCTTTTTAAAATAATGAAACAATCCTACACAAACCCTTACTTTAAAAAAAAAAAACAGTTTAACAACTTCACATATAACTTCACCTGTAATTTTGCATTATATCGGCCTTGAAAATTTGGTCTGACATCACAACAGGACTTAATGACAGAGCTTAATTTGCAAACTTGAAACCATTTACTAGCATAGTTTCATATAAAAAAAAATGCTTGTGCTTTTCCAATCACTCCTCTCTATGCTGCTGAATGTCTGAAGCCAAGTGTCTGTCATTAGTATTAGTTGTGTTGATGTTCAAGATTCAAGATTCAAGATTTTATTTGTCACACACACAATTATACGGAGTATAACCAGCAGTGAAATGTTAGTCAGGTCCGCTCCATGGTCAGTGCAATTATAACAATACAACACGAGAATATACATAAATATGAAAAAAATAAATAAATAAATAAATAAATGAAGTAGAAATAAGAAATAAAATCTAAAATAAATTGTGCAAAAAAATGTGTGCAGGACAGTATACTGTAGACTTAATAAATAGTAATATAAGAGGAATGTGCAAACAGGTTGTATGGGGTATTTCCCTAGCAGCAATACGAATGGTAGAAAAATTGTTAATAGCTTACTGATTATTAGTGGTTATTAAATGGAGTCATGTTGATGTTATGAGACCGAGTTTGAGTTTAGGAGCCTGATGGCCTGGGGGAAGAAGCTCCTCCTAAGTCTCTCAGTTTTTGCCATCAGGCTACGGAAGCGCTTACCAGATGGTAGCAAAGTGAAGAGACGGTTACCAGGGTGGTTTGAGTCCTTGATGATTTTGACAGCTCTGCTCTTGCAGCGTTTGAGGTAGATGTCCTGCAGGGAGGGGAGAGCAGACCCTGAGTGAGATATGCTCAGCTGAGCGCACAACTCTCTGCAGGGCTTTACAGTCCTGATTGGAGCTGTTTCCATACCACACTGAGATGCACTGAGTCAATATACTTTCTATGGTCCCTGAATAGAAAGTTTTCAGGATTGCTGGTGAGACACTGAATTTCCTCAGCTGTCGCAGTTGGTACAGTCTTTGCCTGGCTTTCTTGACCTGTGTCTGGATGTGTGCAGCCCAAGTCAGGTTCTCGGAGATGTTTACACCCAGGTACTTGAAGCTGCTCACCCTCTCCACAGGGGTCCCACTGATCATAAGAGGAGTGTAGGGCCGCTGCTGGCTCTTTCTGAAGTCCACAAACAACTCTTTAGTTTTGCTCACGTTCAGAGTAAGGTTCACAGGGAAATGATCAGACAGATCTATATCATCGCGTATGTCACAATGTATCACACAATCCACATCCTTCTTCCACATGAAAACATAGTCTAATCTGGATTTTGTTCCATTGTAATGTTGGTTTGTGAATCTACTTTCACTACCATTCTTTTCTCTCCAGACATCTGACAGCTTCGCTATACTCATGAAGTCATTCAGTCTTGCTCTCCGTGCAGCATGTCCTTTGATTTCTTTGTTCGCATCCAGTGCAGGATCAAGTGTTGAGTTAAAGTCTCCGCCAATTACAAGCCTGCTTTTAAAAGCATCTGACCCATCTGTTAAGAAGCTGTAGAAAATCTTAAACATGAGATTAAAGTTCGGTTTAGGATCACGACCACAGCAATACACACTCACAAATGTGTACCTCTGCTCGTCAATCTCAACATGAACCCAAGCATAATCTCCACCCTCACAATCCGCTGACAGCAGTATATGTGGTTTATTGATAAGAATGGCAACACCTTTGTTGTTTGAACTGAAGTATGTCATATACATTGTCTTCTGCTGTTCTTCTTCATTGAATTCCAGGTCTTCCAGATTTTCACAGGCATATTCCTCATCTGCTAACTTCGGTGTAATCATTTCCCAATCATCATCATCTTTCTTTTTTGAGCCTTGATTCGGTTTACCAATTTTAGTCTCTTGCAGAAGTACAACATCATATTCATTAAATATTTCAAATAGTTTTTCTTTTTCTTCTTTTAATTTTGATTTCAGGCCATTAATATTCCAGGAGAAAATGTTGATTCCATCATTTTCTGATGCCATTATGAGGGAGATTTTTTGTTGCTATTTGTGAGGTTTACTGTAAGTACACAAAAACAATTTATTTAATATATTTTAGGTGAGTTGAGATTCAACACATTCACTTTTATTCAGCTGCAGTTTATTAAGTTTTATTAACATTTTTGCTACTGTCATTTCAAATTTGTGCCTTCAATTTGCTGCAGTATCCATATGAGCAAAAATTCTTTGCTTAAACCCTACATAAAACTTATAAGTGTAAGGAGAGAGAGAGAGAGAGAGAGAGAGAGAGAGCGCGCGCACAAATTCCATAATTTTTTTTATTTTATTTATTTATTTTTTGGCTTTTACAGCAGACTGAAAGGGTCTTTGAAATAAATCATTTATTGAACTGATATGGAACTGTAACATTGTCAAAACCAGGAATTACTTTATATCCATGCAGTTACTTAAGTTATGAGAAACCATGTTCTAATAGAAAGATGAGAACATGAAATACACATTTTTGCATTATTTGGAGCTGTGATGCGCAAACCTTTCTTTTTTCTAATAGAAAGATAGTCAATAACAATAATAAGCATAAACACCTAAAAGTTTCTTTATATCTCTTTGGATACGTTAAGGCAAATCATCAATATAAAATTCATTAACTCAAAGTCATTTCATAAAAACACACATACCTTTGATGTTCAAAGCAGATTTTTCCTGGTGTCAGAAGAGTGTTTTAAGCAGATAGCTCAAGCACGCTTTTCAGTATGCACAAATCTTACCACAACCACAGGTTATATATGATGTAGTGGGGTGTGATGTGCCAGTAGTGTGTCACTGGTGTCACTCTTGACAACAAGACACAAGGTTTTATCCTGAAGGGAGTGTTCATCCATGCCACCATGCTGAGGTGATACAAATATGCTCTTTATATTCATAATTCATTATATTCTTTATAATTCATTCATTAGTGATGATGCACCACATTATTTGCAGATCAAGTTCAGCTAGTTCTGGCATCTTTGCCAAAACTAGCTGAACTTGATTTGAATTTGATCTCAAGTTCAGCTAGTTCTGGCATGTTTGCTTCCTTTGTTGTTGTCATTGAATGAAAGGATGGGTGAGCTTATTTCACAAAATGGCTAAAACTACTGCGTTCTCAGCATTTCAGTAGATAGCAGAACTTGACCAAACTGTAAAAAAATATTTTTGAAATCTTGTCTTACAACCATGTCCTTTCTTGTTGCTTGTAATAATTTCTTCTGTAATAGAATAGAACATCTCAAATAAAATATCTAGAGTAGTCTAGAATAGGACATTTTTTTATTTATTGCAAATTGCATTATCTCTACTCTTTAATCAAAATGAGAAACTTGAACATGAAAACTGATGGATGGATAGCAATTCAGTCCTCTTGCAAAACTCTGTATCAGTTTTGCATTTAGTTTTTCTCTTTAGCATTGTATCAAATTAGCTCAAAAGGGAAATGTATATAAATAATTACAATTAATTAAAATTAATTATAATTATTTACATCAGCTGCCAGTAGTAACTGTTGCAGAATTAATATTAATATTAATATTACAATCCACTAAACTGTTCGTCCAATGAACACTCAAGTGTTATTTCATATCAACTCTAAGAAATGTTATTTTTGTGGCCACAGAAAATATCTTTCTTACAGTATTAATGAAGCTGTGGAAAAGGAGTAGGTTAACCACCTGAGTGAACCCTCAACGCTATTTTACACCGGGGTCTACAGCTTATACTAAACCTCTGTTTAATTTTGTTAAATGTACAATGCTTGCATTGCCTTGGCCGTTGAACGAGTGTCCGGATGCCGTCTCAGATGAAAGTCTTGATGGTTTAATGTCCGGTGGTGTTGGAATTGCGATCACATTCTTCTGGGTTGCAAAGCTGTTATTCTAACTTGGTGGTGGTTGGGAATAACCATACACACAATGTCCTGGAGATATGAATGTTCATTCATAGACGGTTTTCTATGAGTTAACGGGGAAGAGTCCCTTTTTATGGGCGTTATGTGTCTTTCCTATGAGGAAATGGAATGAGAGTTGCTCTTCTCACATTCCTTTGAGCAATAAAACCAGTGTTATCTGATGATTTGTCATTGCTTTGCATGGTTAACCAGAGGCCTGTTCTGCCTTTTGGGGGTGTTAGTTGCTCTTTGGGGGTTGTCCACAGAACTCTAACAGATAGTTAGCTTATTTTTTGGTGTGGGGGTTTGCTGGGTTGTTCATTAAATATAATGAATAATTGTGTGTCTGATTGGTCCAAATGCTACAGCATAGTTGTGTGTGACTTTGTCAACCAGTTCCTGCCAGTAGTCATGGCCTGAATACTCTGCGTTTATAACAACACCATTCAAGACTATTAAATATCAGTAAAAGTTTTTTTTGTTGTTGTAAATTTCATACATAAAGTGGACAAGATGACCTATACACACATTTCCAGTCCTTGTTTTACTTTAATTTCAGAACAAGTTTCTACTGATGAAAATCTCTTTGTCAAATGGAGGAATAACAGGTTTGTCGTGTGACAGAAAAACAACAGCACAAGGAAATGCCACTGTGTTGTCAGTTTACATTGTTAAGATGTTTCCAGAGCATTCCACAATATTGTACAGCTCATACAAGCAGCTTTATACTAGAGTTTATTCAAATAAAACTTTATCAAAGAGAAAAAAATGCTCTAAAAAATGTAAATGCAGAAACCCTCCTAAAACATTCAATATTATATTACAGGAGCAGTGTGTACTGTTTTCTGCTCTTTTTTTAAACATTCAAGGACTCATGAGGGTCATTTATGGACTCATGCTCTATAATAGGCATAGAATTGAGGGAGCAAGAACAATGTTAAGGCCCCGATACACTCACAGCAAAGCTCTTTTTCGTTCTTCACTTAGGGGTGAAAAGAAGTTTGAAATACCTTTGCAGCAATTTAGACATTCGGGAGTAGATATCATTTACATCACTGCACTTGCACATGCTCTATGGTGGCAGAAAAATAGTGGTAACAAGTGGTGGAAAATCGGTGAGATCGCAGAACCTTATTTTACCAAGTGCGACATGTTCCTGGATCAACATCTTTGTTGACCCTGGAACAAAATTGTGACTAACCAATCAGATTTGAAGAACCAGTTTATAGTTTTTGTGAAGTTTAGGCTTACAATCAGTATTTGGTGCCTGTACATCAGTGTCATTCATCTATCATTTCCTATGATTTTAGGGATTATTCATGGTTAAGGTTAGGTTTAGGTGTAGGAATATGGTCAAGACTAAATTTTTGGATTAAAATGTTGTTCCAGGGTCAAGAAAATATGTTGACCCAGGAATACATCTAACTCAGCAAAATCAGGATGTGCGGTGAGATCCATGGAATAAGGAAATGCATCTTGTGCCTTTATCAGAATGCAAAAAAAAGATGGTCTTCGTTTATATAGAATACCATCATCAAAGACGCCCTTTGAAGCAAAACACAGACATTTATGGTTTATGGATATAATGACAGTTATATGATATTCATGACAGTTTTTCATCAAGGAAGAAAATGCAAGAAAATGGCAAGCTTTCAACACCTGTAGAGTAAAAACTGAAAGAGCCATCAGCAAAGGAGTGAGCCAAGAGTAGTAGTACCACTGTTGAAGAAATAATGGCAGGTGTGGCGACTCAACTCAGTGTTTAGAGTCGCCCCTGGCAACCACAGGCCATTTCTCTAACAAGGAGTTTCATAACAAGGGACACTGAATAACGATCATCTCATTATTTAAACAAAGCTGGCAAAGAACCCGACACCCTCTCTTCAAAGCAAGGAACATGGCCCAGCATGGACAGCGAGCTGATCCGCGTTCTCTTTAAGGCTGTGGAGGACCTCGGCTTGAACTGGTCGATCTCTGAAGAGCCCCCACTGTGGCCGTTTACAGTGCGTCCGGAAAGTATTCACAGCGCTTCACTTTTTCCACATTTTGTTATGTTACACCCTTATTCCAAAATGGATTAAATTCATTATTTTCCTCAAAATTCTACAAACAATACTCCATAATGACAACGTGAAGAAGTTTGTTTGAAATCTTTGCAAATTTCTTAAAAATTAAAAACTGAAAGAAAAAAAAAAATCACATGTACATAAGTATTCACAGCCTTTGCTCAATACTTTGTTGAAGCACCTTTGGCACCAATTACAGCCTCAAGTCTTTTTTCTTGATGCTACAAGCTTGGCACACCTGTTTTTGGGCAGTTTCTCCCATTCTTCCTTGCAGTATCTCTCAAGCTCCATCAGGTTGGATGGGGAGCGTCGGTGCACAGCCATTTTCAGATCTCTACAGAGATAATCAACCGGGTTCAAGTCTGGGCTTTGGCTGGGCCACTCAAGGACATTCACAGAGTTGTCCCGTAGCCACTCCATTGTTATCTTGGTGTGCTTAGGGTTGTTGTCCTGTTGGAAGATGAACCTTCGCCCCAGTCTGAGGTCCAGAGCACTCTGGAGCAGGTTTTTATCAGTGATGTCTCTGTACATTGCTGCATTCATCTTTCCCTCGATCCTGACTAGTCTCCCAGTTCCTGCCGCTGAAAAACATCCCCACAGCATGATGCTGCCACCACCATGCTTCACTGTAGGGATGGTATTGGGCAGGTGATGAGCGGTGCCTGGTTTCCTCCAGACATAACCCTCGCCATTCAGGCCAAAGCGTTTAATCTTTGTTTCATCCGACCAGAGAATTTTGTTTCTCATGGTCTGAGAGTCCTTCAGGTGCCTTTTACTGAGGAGTGGCTTCTGTCTGGCCACTCTACCATACAGGCCTGATTGGTGGAGTGCTGCAGAGATGGTTGTTCTTCTGGAAGGTTCTCATCTCTCCACAGAGAAACGCTGAAGCCCTTCTCCCCCGATCGCTCAGTTTGGCTGGGCGGCTATGAAGGTAAAATAATGCCTAAAAGATTTGCATACACAGGGTAAGAGTTGTGGAAATGTACATAAGACTGTAAGCGTAAATTAAATTTGCATGTGCTTTGTAAAGGTGTAAATTGCGTTTCAAGCGTAAGAAAAAAATATTTTCAGCATTTTACTGTTAGTCGTAAGTGTAATTCATGTATTGTGAAACTGCAGCTTCATGCTAACGCAAAATAAATATGATCTGCATTCTTCTGACTTCCATTTTTCCATGCTTACACTTTTGGCATGTTGTTTTCACTGAAATGTGACCCTGGACCACAAAACCAGTCTTAAGTGTCAATTTTTCGAAATTGAGATTTATACATCATCTGAAAGCTGAATAAATAAGCTTTCCATTGATGTATGGTTTGTTAGAATCGGACAATATTTGGCTGAGATACAACTATTTGAAAATCTGGAATCTGAGGGTGCAAAAATATCTAAATATTGAGAAAATCACCTTTAAAGTTGTTCAAATGAAGTTCTTAGCAATGCATATTACTAATCAAAAATGAAGTTTTGATATATTTACGGTAAGACATTTACAAAATGTCTTCATGGAACATGATCTTTACTTGATATCCTAATGATTTTTGGCATAAAATAAAAATCGATTATTTTGACCCATACAATGTATTTTTGGCTATTGCTACAAATATACCCCAGTGACTTAAGACTGGTTTTGTGCTCCAGGGTCACAAATATGGTCAAAAGTACTGCAAGCCTGTGAAGAGTGATTTGCAAGTGAATACAACAGTTTAAAGAACTGCAAAAGGGATTGACTGCATAGAACCAATCTATATGTGTAAAAAAAAAAAAAAAAAAAAAACCTTGCAATTGTATAAATGACTTGTACATGTGGGGCAAACAGTTCCCGAAATAAACCGATATGTACATCTCCGTCTTTCTTTTTCTGTGCTTACAATTTTGGCACGATTCTCTCACTCACTGAGGTTTGCAAGCTTGAGGGGGAGGGCGGGTCCACCACCTTCTTGTAGCCAATCAAATGAGGCTCTCACTGACTCTCCATTTGCTCTTATCCGATTGGTTCAATAAACACATCATACACCAAAACATTAATCTTCATTTAGTTCAGGATCGTTCTTGCTGCCAGGATGGTACTTTTAATGTACACATATATTAAAAATAAATAAATAAATAAATAACAACTTAATTAAAACATAATACTTTATAAGTTGTGCACCATTAGGCTATGTGTTCATGCTGAATTTCGAGCTGCGTAGTATCCTTTTCTTCCTCTACAGGCTATATAACGAGAAAACCCACATAATTTTAAAAACATTACTGTTATTGTGTCATAAGATGTAGTTCTAAAAGTATTTCAGACGAGAATGTAGTTGTTTAAAACTCAAATCTGCAGTTTATTTATAATGGTAGCGCCTATTCGAAAATTTGCTTCCAGATTTCGGAGATGTGAGCGCCAGGCGAACACCAGGCGCTCAGTGCACGTATCCGGCCTAGAGCAGCCTCAACTCGGCTAGTTCTTTTAACATTTGCCATTGGTTCTTATGTCTCTGTAGTGGTAAAATTCATTTTGGGTATATCTAACAGGCAATCTTTGGTCACATAATATTTGTTCCAGGTCATACCATTTTGGCTGAGAACAAAGTTATGTTTCATAAATTATTTATTTATCAATTGTAATACAGGGCTGACTTTGACTGAACTGTTTGCTTTTGTCTTTATTTCCTATTACATAAGTCTCTTATACTTTATATTTATACTTTTATAATGGCTATTACTGTTCATTAAAACTGACATTTAACAAAAAAGGCTGAGTTGTGCTTGTCATATTTCATTTTATTATACAATGAAGATAATCAGAGTAGGCTATATGTGCACATATTGTCTAAGCCAAATAAATGTTTTATATTTTTAAAATGAGGGTTGTGTTTTATATTTTGAAGAAAATGAAAAGGCAGTGGTGTTTGATATAATTTCGTTTTATTGTAATGTGTGTACGCGTTACATGAATCACATTTTTGTGGCTATTATATGTAAATGAAACAGAAAAGAGTTGATATGCTGTTTGATATAATATTTCATTTCACTGTATGTATGTAGTTCCCTGAACTACATTTTTGTGGCTATTAATATGTTTTAATGAAAAGAGGCAGTGGGAGAGGCAGTTTTAACATTAAGTGACATGACATTTGATGCACAGATGCCATTGGCACATGCCACTATGCTCAGTGACACTTCCGGTGGCACTTCCGGTTTTCACTGGCATGTGTCAGTTGACAGTGGCATGTGTCACTGAAACCTGTGACACATGTCAATGGACTGCGTCCTGTGTCACTGACATTGCCGCGCTGCGTGTCGCTGTGTGGCACCTGCGGTGACTGTCACCAGCTGCTGGGTACCACAGCATAATGTAGATTGCGTAACACATGCACTTAATGGGGGAGCGATATTGAATTAATTAACAGTATGTTTCTGTCAAACATACGATTTATTACATCGCGGCGTTCATTTGTACAACAAATATTGAATTCCTCTATTAAGATTAAAATGTGTCTAATGCCCCTTATGATCGGTTAAAACTGCCTCTCCATCCTAATCCAACTCGCGTGGCTACTCCGGTTATCTATGTATATTTACAATACGACAAAATATGATATCACACACCACTGCCTCTTTTCATTTAAGGGGCATTAGACACTGACTGTCAAGAGTTCGTACTTGACTAACTGGGGCCCAGGTCAGGAAGCAGACAGACTGGCTAAACCGACCGTCTGCTAGCCGCCTCACGTCACAGAACTCAGTTAATTCTCAGCACATAGAGACTCCTTCACCTAGATATCACACTATAGAGACTGTGTCTGTTCCCCGAACTAGAAAATACAGAAAACGTCCAAACCAAATTAAGAGTAACAATTTAATTGATGTTCAACAAATAAAAAACAGATTTAATACAGATAAACAAATGATAAAGCTTAGCTTATTGAATATTAGATCCTTTTCTACAAAAGCACTTTTTGTAAATGATATGATCACTGACCATAAACTAGATGTGCTTTGTTTGACAGAAACCTGGCT
>JAFVLL020007362.1:0-10073 GCA_021397915.2 Tor tambroides
CTATCTACAATCTGACTATTTCTATCTATTTTTCTATCTATCCTAGCGACATGCTAATCATGCTAGAAACATACTAACAACATGCTAGTAGCATGCAAATCATGCTAGCAACATGGTAATCATGCTACAAACATGCTAGTGACATGCTAGTAACTTGCTAATCATGCTAGCAACCTGCTAGTCACTTGCTAATCATGTTAGAAACATGCTAGTAACATGCTAATCATGCTAGAAACAAGCTAGTCACTTGATAATCATGCTAGCAACATGCTAGTAACATGCTAATCATGCTAGAAACATCCTAGTGACATGCTAGTCACTTGCTAGTCATGCTAGTAACATGCTAGTCACTTGCTAATCATGCTAGTGACATGCTAGTCACATGCTAATCATGCTAACAACATGCTAGTAACATGCTAATCATGCTAGAAACATGCTAGCGACATGCTAGTCACTGGTCAAACCAACCTAGCAACCACCTTGACTACCCTAGGAACCACATAGCAACACCCTAGTAACTACTCTGGGTACCCTAACAACCGCATAGCAACACCTTAGCGACCACCCAGAGTACCCTAGCAACCGCATATCAACACCCTAGCAACCGACCTGGGTACCTTAGCAACCACTTAGCAACACCCTAGCAACCACCCCGGGTACCCTAGCAACCACATAGCAACACCCTAGCAACCACTCAGAGTACCTTAGCAACCACATAGCAACACCTTAGCAACCACCCCGGATACCCTAGGAACCGCATAGCAACACCCTAGCAACCACCTGGGTACCTTAGCACATAGCAACCACATAGCAACACCCTAGCAACCACCCCGGGTACCCTAGCAACCGCATAGCAACACCCTAGCAACCAAGCCGGGTACCTTAGCAACCGCATAGCTACACCCTAGCAACCACCACAGGTACCCTAGCAACCACCCCAAGTAACCTAGCAACCACATATCAACATCCTAGCAACCACCTAGAATACCCTAGCAACCACTCTGAGGTCCGTAGCATCTATCTATCTATCTATCTATCTATCTATCTATCTATCTATCTATCTATAATCTGACTCTATCTATCTATCTGTCTGTCTGTCTATCTATCTCTGACAGACTGTATTGCCTTAAGCTTGTAAAACTACTTTAAACTTCAAACTATTTCAGACTGAAAACTGTCAAACTTAAAACTTTTTAAACTTCTTAAACTTTTTTAAACTTTTCAAACTTTTTTAAACTTTCTGGTCCGGCTTTCTCAAGCCAACTTAAAGTTTGTCTCGACAAACTTTTTTATCTAGTTAAGTTGGCTTGAGAAAGCCAACTTACTGAAATCCGATTTAAACTTATTATTATTATGTTGGCTTGGCACAAGCCAACATATTGTTATGCTATTTAAACTTCTTCTTATTATTATTATGTTGGCTTGGCACAAGCCAACATATTGTTATGCTATTTAAACTTCTTCTTCTTCTTCTTCTTCTTCTTCTTCTTATTTTTCTTCTGAGCCTAAAATTACCAAACGCTACTCCTCCTAGGGCTTTAAAGCTACAATCCCCAAACTTGGCAGGGACCTGGGCCCTAATGTCTAGTTTGTTGATATCTATATACAGCTAGAGGGATGATAGATACAGTTATGTACAGCTAGAGGGATTATAGATATCTATATACAGTTAGAGGGATGATAGATACAGCTATGTACAGCTAGAGGGATGATAGATATCTATATACAGCTAAGAGGGATGATAGATACAGCTATATACAGCTAGAGGGACAATAGATACAGCTATATACAGCTAGAGGGATGATAGATACAGCTATGTACAGCTAGAGGGATGATAGATATCTATATACAGCTAGAGGGATGATAGATACAGCTATGTACAGCAAGAGGGATGATAGATACAGCTATATACTGCTATATACAGCTAGAGGGTTGATAGACACATCCCTCTTAAAATTAAACGGAGGATAAGAAACAACCTTAATAAAGACAAAAACGGACAGAAAACAAATAATCTCTTCTTACACAAAAACCCCTGCAAAGTACACTGTTAAATCAGTAACATTATACAATCCTTTCTTTTCTGATCCAAGTTCTGTTCAATCAAGAATGTGCACACTCAGTGCAGACTTACCTAACACAATTAGTCGTGGGCTCCCAGGTATGTTGTGTGTTGCTTGAAGGTCAGCTGCTGTGGTGCACCTCTATAAAGTGGGGAAAAAACATTAACTATTTACAAGGTTCTCCCCAAAACGTCTGTATGATGCCTGTAATGACAGGATCAGTAATATGGCTTTCATAAACAGGATCCCATGGGAAGGCCCGTCCATGTAAACAAATACAAGAACATACAAAAACAAAAAATTGTTGTTTTCAGCAATATACTTACATCTGCAAGGAGCAAAAGTCCATCTGGATCCTCTCTGAAATGTGCCAGGATGAGTTTAATCACAAGGGGTCCAACTTCTCTGCTGGACAAGACATTCTTGACAACATCATTTGTGGGTTTGCTCTTAAAGAAGTCAATGAGGACTTTACCATACTCTTGTATGGCCTGGTTGAGCCTTTTGTGTATGTCGATACCGGTAAGCTCCTCAAAATGTGCATACATGTGCTTTTGCACAAACAGGTATGGCCATTTGCTTTTGAGGTCTTTGATAGGAGGTGCTTGTTTGTCATTGATGTGCTTTCTTTGCAAATAGTAAGTTTCCTTCATTAAGGCACAAACATCACCCCTGTCTGCTCCTATTTTTCCATATTGCTGGTACAAATTCTCTAAAGTTTGTCTTTTTTCCTCAAGTACATCGTCAGAATTTGCAAGTGGAGGTTCAGGCTGCCACTGTGTACATCCGTATGTGGCTGTTGGTTCTCTGCATTGCATTCTCTCTGGTGTGTCAGCTGCTCCCCTGATCTGTCGCCTGCGTGATAAAGTATTATCTCTATTGATGTGTTCAAGACGGGTTTTGATTTGTTTTAAGAGGGAGTAGTACCCAGCTTCATTTTTTTTTTCAGCATCATCAAAATCAGAAAAGCTCTTTGGGTATTCTTTTACAATTTGGTGTGCAACAGTACGGCACTGTGCCATGCTTGGATTTTTTTCATGTTTTCTCATTTCGTTAACAATGATGCGAATCATTTTGCGGCGATCAGGGGGGAATGGTTAGCCTGACATATTGGCTAAATGTAAATACAGATATCTGTAATAGCATATTTAATTGCAAATACAAAAAGATATTCGACCGTGCTATGGTAATAAATTCACTACACAAAGCGTACTTTATATCAAACTGAGAAGTTAAGTGCTCACTTTACCTTTAGCAAACATCCCCAAAGACACAACGCTTAAACAGCAGCATTCAGAATTTACATGACACACACATGCTCCGTGAGCGGGCTGACTGCGAGGCTTCAGCAACATTTAATTTCTGTGCCGTTAACAGATGATTACCTATGCAAATTTGATTTACACCATAAAATAATCACGACAAAGTGTGCTGATCAACACAAAGTTCCCATCAATCCCAAATGTTGTCACTGAAGCATGTAATTTCTTAACGTAGGAATATTTTTTGTCTATACCCGCCCTATAGCGCCGGGCAAGTCTGAAATCCTACCGCGACGCCGCTACTTAAATCAAGCATAAGTGTCCTTCGTGCCCCGTGGACGGAGGATGAGTGAATCCGTAGTTACCGACATGAACCGCGCGAATGTAGATACCTACACTACCACAATTACTAAACATGACAAATTAAAACATACATTTAAAAATAAAAAAACTAAAATAAATCACTTACCACAGTTCATCACTCCTCTTGCCGGTCCCGACTCCCAAATCTCGACCGTTGAAGATCCCACAATGCCTCTGCAGATTTTAAATTTACAGCAATATACTGTACATTTGAATCAAACCGCCACGCGACCCCAGTATGCTTTGCGGTTTACAGCCATTTTCTGTATTATTAGAAAAACAGCCTGCTGCTGTAAAATATTGCTGTAATTTTTACAGCAATTTGTTACAATGTAGGGTTGGGTATCGAGAACCGGTTCCATTTTATAACCAGCTGCTGATGTTTATTCATTAAAGGAGCTCTGAGAAATATGAGAAGAATGAATGCAGCATCCGCACGCATACTGGGAGACTGCATCAGTTTGCTCACATGTTGGATCTGGCTCAAGATGTCACACCACTATGTATTTCTCTCATATTTTTTCCCTCCTCTCGACGCTTCACACTTGGGTGGATTGGGACAAAATATCAGGCTGGGAAATCTCACACTCATCCATGCCATCCATACACCCACAACAAATTCTGAAACATGGACAACCCTATTATTTATATGACCATCACATAAAAAAGGTCTAAATCTTTAGTCTGGGGCCGTGGAAAAGAAGTAAATGTTTTCTCTTTAACTGCACCTTCACTTCCCTTTTTGTTTTCTTCATTTTCTCCAACATCTCTGTCTCTCCCTTTTTGTTTCTTGTACCTGTCACTTCTTCACCAGCAGGTCTACTGTATGAAACATAAATGAAGCAGTGTTTGCTTACTATTTTGAATATCAGTTTTGCTGATAACTTTCTTTAAGAAGCTCATGTTATTATGAAAATATTCGCATTTTGGAATGCTTTGGTAAGGTAACGTAACATTAGAACAGCCTTCTGTTTGTGCCTCCTTCATTTACTCGTTTTCATCACTTTTGCTTTAATTCTCCGGCACTGACTTGTTTGGGAAACTGAACATTAAAAACTGCATCAGTCACATCTGTCTTAAGCCCGAGACACACTGCATGATTTTCAGCTGTCCCAGACGAAAGATTGACATCGTGAAACAATCGTGGTGAATCGGAAATTGCGCGATTGATTCACGATGCCAGTCTTTCATCTGGGACAGCCGAAAATCGTGCAGTGTGTCTCGGGCTTTAAAGAAACCCAGCCTTGACCCTTCTTATATCTTCCTCTTCTTTCGAAGCTACTTGATGCTGCTCAACTGCAGTCATATTTGTCATCTCATAACCTCTATGAATGTTTCCAGTCTGGTTTTTGCACTCTTCACAGTACTGAAACAGCACTTCTTAAGGTTGTCAATGATCTTCTTATGGCCACTGACTCAGGCTCCATTCTGTTAGATCTTTCCTCTGCTTTTGACACTTAGTATTTCTGGAACTGCCCTATCTTGGTTCACTTCTTACCTGTCTGACCATCAGCAAGTCTTCTACTGCCCCTGTCTGTCATGGTGTTCCTCAGGGTTCTGTTCTTGGCCCTTTGCTCTTCATCATCTACATGCTCCCCTACATTGTCCATCATCATGGCTTCAACTTCCACTTTTATGCAGATGACACCCAGCTCTATATTTTCAACACAACTCTCCTTTTCTCACCAACTCCATATCGGCTTGTATTAATAATATAAATGTTTGGATGACCAGTAACTATCTCAAACTCAACACTGATAAAACTGATCTACTCTAGTTGGTTCACCAAAAAATGTTGCTAATTTCTGTGTCGACAATGTTAACATTGCTGGAATCTTGGTTCAACCTTCTACCACCTTTCAAAATCTTGGTATAATCTTTGACTCCTCTCTCTCCTTCCTACCTCACATTTCTTCACTCACTAAATCTGCCTCCTTTCACCTCCGTAATATCGTTAGTTTATGTCCCTTCTTGAACATCAATGATGCGACACTGGTTCATGCCTTCATTACTTCTCGACTCGACTACTGTAATTCTCTTTTCAGTGGTCTATCAAACACAACAATAAATAAGCTCCAGTATATCCAGAACTCTGCAGCTAGGGTTCTCACATTTTCAAAGAAATCCTCTCACATTACTCTCATTTTACACAAACTTCATTGGTTACTTGTCGGCTGTCGTATTCTATACTACATACTCCTCATCACCTACAAAGCACTTCATGGTCTCACCCCCCCACCCCCACTGTAAAATATAAGTGTATAGAAATAAGGTGCTATATAAAATAAACTTATTATTATTATTATTATTATTATCATATTTAATACAGTAAAACATCAGATGAACATGATAAACATCAGATGGACAAGATCCACAACATATGTATTACAAAAGACAGTGCTTTTCTGAAATCTGAATAAAATTTTATAATTGTTTTCTGCATACACCTTAATTCACCTTGTACACTTATTCACTGTTTATGTAATTATGTTATGATGTTTTTATTTGTAACTGCAAATGTTTCAACAAAGATTTCATTAACAGCATGCATTTTGAAGCAGTTAATGATTTAAATGATGGTTAAATTAGTTATTAATATGTACATTAGATTTTACTTAATATATAATTTTTTTGTTATGCTGGTTGAAAATCTCTTCACATCCTGATAGCAATCACTAAGTTAAGTGGTCTAAATGTATTTATATGCTATTGTCTGTCGATGGCATAGGACCATAAAATGTTCGACCAATTGGATTATCTGGTCTGAACATTACGATAGGCTGTCCTGCCTGCCAGAATATGAATCAAAATATGTATTTGCATACCTCTGTGCACCCTGTTCACACAGATATACATCATCAGCACGTTCATTACGCTATTGCAGAGCGAGCGAGATTGAAAGGTGTTATTATTGTAATATTATGCACTTTGTACTGTAATGTTTTCTCAGGTAATCTGACAGCATTGCATTCGATCCTCTGCGTCCTCGTCGTGTCGCTGGTTAGCCTCTGGTCTGCCTGTGTGCGTTCATGTGTTTTGGAGAGTGATTAGCAGAGAAGGTGGGATTCTGCTTTCAAAGCTTGCTCGCTATTGCTAGCCTTTCCGAAATCACCAACCCATACCTTTAACAGTCAGTATTTATCGCATCCCAGACATAGGTTGTTTTTGTTAAATGTGTACATTTATTTCAGGAATTATGATTTCAAATGTTTTTCTTACTATTATTTATATTTGGAAAAATTTACATACTACATTTACATACTTTACTTCACAATGGATAAATAGAAAGACATGTAAAAAACAACAACAAAGTAACATATATTTTTGATTTATATTTTTGTTTTATAAATATCAGTGAGGACGACAGTGACATTAGTTGCTGCTTCGGCACCTGAAGAGCTTCTCCGGCACCAGAACCATCGCTGATATTGCCTTGAGCAAAGAACTTTTTGATACTTATACTTTATTTAATACTTATATAGCCTACAGTAGTTGTAGAATACTTGTGCTGCTAGAGATACTATGTAAAAGTGGATTTTATATAAGGTGCCTTTTTAAGTAAGTTTGGTTCATCATTTATCCCATTGTTTAATAAATTGCATCATAGAAAATTGATAAGCTTGAGGCTTGAGTCGTTTTTAAAATGAAAAAGAAAAAAAAAAAGGTTTGTGTACTTTAGAAAAAAATGCCTTGTGTAGATAAATAGTGTTTTTTTTTTGTTTTGTTTTTTTGGACCATGAAACCAACAACTTTAAAATAAACACCTACCTGAGGGGAAAATGAAGGAATTTGTTGACACATTTTGAAACATGCTTTTTCAATAGACACAAGAGTTTTGGTAAATGTACTGAGAAAAATGCATCCATCTTCCACTTACAAACCGTGTAGAAACTTACATAAATTTATCTGAGATTGACTAGTACAGATTTTTAATAGTTAAATATGTGTATTACTACATTCAGTCTTAAAAAAAAAGATTTTATTTTATTTATTTATTTATTTTTTTTTGGAAGAGTTTTGGAAGCAAATAGCAACCATTCAGTGGAATAGCCCTTAACCATTAGGGAAACTTGTGTGATTTTCACTGAAATATTTGACTTCTCTCGTTTTTCTCTTTTAATCCTCACTCACGAAGACTGTTGGTGTTAATCTAATACCATGCATTTTATAGACGCAGTAAGTAAATTTTCCCCGTATTATTTCCCGCTTCTCGCCGCTTCACACTCCAGTCCAGCGGGTGGCGCTAAAACACATTTGTTTGTTTGCCAAACACCATTAAACCTCAGAGGAAGAAGATTAGTTTCATCGCGCTCTCTGTTGTTTTGTCGTGATGATATTGTAATACAGACGGTTAGAAATGTTGTTTCTATAAATAGAAAAATACAAATACAACTGAACTGAGATCTGCTGCTGTGAAGATGGTGTTTGTTAAAGGGGAGAGTGAGGAGAACACGAGTGAACCAGCACCCTGGAGAATAAAACACGAAAAACCAGAAGCCTGGAGAATAAAACAGGAGGACCCAGAACCCTGGAGAATAAAACAGGAGGAACAAGGAGGTTGGTCCTTAATTCTTCAGATCCTTGATTTAAAAATAAGACCTTAACTGTCATTAAAAATTCTTAAATCCATGTTTCAAAGTTCTTATGGAAATGTGACTGAACAGACACCGAGAAGATTTAATTAAGTTGGCTTGAGAACGCCAATTTACTGAAATCCTATTTAAACTTATTATTATTCTTCTGAGACTAAGATTTCTGACTCTAACTCCTCCTAGAGATTTAACTCTACAAACTCCAAACTCAGCCCAGATCTTCAGACTCCAGATCTCAGTTAGTGTGCTATATCTTTTCTAACTGATCGGACTTACGGTTTTCATAAAAATGAAGATTAAAAATCATAAAAATCCCATAGACTTACATTGACGGAATGTTCAGATGAGCCAAGACTATTCAAACTCCAACTGTCAAAATTCAAATCTAAACACACTGAAGCCCATTAGACTCAATCAGACTTCCCTTCTATGTACTATTTCTAACCCATTCAAACTCATTCAAACTCATCTAATATTTCTAATCTATCTATCTATCTATAATCTGACTCTATCTATCTATCTATCTATAATCTATCTATCTATCTATCTATCTATCTATCTATCTATCTATAATCTGACTCTATGTATCTATCTATCTATAATCTGACTATCTATCTATAATCTGACTCTATCTATCCTAGCAATATGTTAGAAACATTAACAACATGCTAGTAGCATGCTAATCATGCTAGCAACATGCTAATCATGTTAGAAACAAACTAGTGATGTGCTAATAATTTGCTAATCATGCTAGTAACTTGCTAATCATGCTAGAAACATGCTAGCGACATGCTAGTAACTTGCTAATCATGCTAGAAACATGCTAGCAACATGCTAGTCACTTGCTAATCATGCTAGCAACATGCTAGTCACTTGCTAATCATGCTAGCAACATGCTAGTAACATGCTAATCATGCTAGAAACATGCTAGCGACATGCTAGTAGCATGCTAATCATGCTAGAAACATGCTAGTGACATGCTACTAACTTGCTAATCATGCTAGTAACATGCTAATCCTGCTAGAAACATGCTAGTGACATGCTACTAACTTGCTAATCATGCTAGCAACATGCTAGTCACTTGCTAATCATGCTAACAACATGCTAGTAACATGGTAATCATGCTAGAGACATGCTAGCGACATGCTAGTAACTTGCTAATCATGCTAGAAACATGCTAGCAACATGATACTAACTTGTTAATCATGCTAACGACATGCTAGTCATGCTAGCAACATACTAATCACTTGTTAATCTTGCTAGCAACATGCTAGTAACATGCTATTCATGTTAGAAACATGCTAGTGACACGTTAGTGGCTTGCTAATCATCATCTCTGACAGACTGTATTGCCTTTAAAACATTCAAACTTTAAGCTTTTAAAACTACTTTAAACTTCAAACTATTTCAGACTGCAAACCATTAAACTTAAAACTTTTTTTAAACTTCTTAAACTTTTCAAAATTTTTCAAACTTCCTGGTCCGGCTTTCTCATGCCAACTTAAAGTTTGTCTTGACAAACTTTTTTATCTAGTTATTGATTTTAATTATTGATTGATGATTTTATTTTCACTTTTTGGAATCGTAAAACTGTGTTTATCTCAGAGCGTGTGAAACTGAATTTGTTTTTACATTAGTAAAAGCCAAATTTTAAGTAAAGTCGCTATAGGACTGTGGTTATTTTCAAACATGTGAATGAGATTCAAGATTCAAGATTCAAATAGCTTTATTGGCATGGTGAAAGAAATCTTTACATTGCCAAAGCTTTAATAACACTATACAATAAAAATTAA
>JAFVLL020007364.1:0-5000 GCA_021397915.2 Tor tambroides
CGGTCTCTACAGCAGAACAATGTTACGCCTATGAGAGTCCCCACAAGGATAGCAGAACAAGTGTGTGTGTGTGTGTGTGTGTGTGTGTGTGTGTGAGTTTGTCTGTGAGAGTGTGTTAGTGTGTGTCTGTATGTGCTTTAATGTGTAAAATGCAGTTTTCTGTTAGGGTTAATGTGTGGGTTAGGGCTATAGGTTAAAGCGTTTATAACTAGCTGTACACAACCAAGCATCCTCGTTAACAAATAGATTAAAAATAAACAAGTTAAAGCCCCCTGAAATTTTAAGTTCATATTTTACAGTGTGTGTGGATTGCATTATTTATATACTGTTTTATAATAGTATTTATTTTAGTATTTATATATTTAGATTTTTAAGTACTTTACAACTAGGGAGAAAAAATCGATTCTCCGATGCATCGCGATTCTCTCTTCAACGATTCTGAATTGATTCTAAACATTTCAGAATCGACTCTGAGCTTGTTTTTCCCCCGCATACGGCACGTGTGCACGCTAGAGACGATCGCGGCAGCTTCACTGCATAGGATATGTGGCGTGAGACGCGTGCGTATCGCTGGACAGTGTGTGCTTCCACCCGCTGTTATTTCAGCGCTTTACTTTAGAGATGCTTTCATTTCTGCCGTTTGGAATGCAGTACGTATTAAATGCACGAAACTCGCGTACCGACAGACTTTCACCTGCGCTTTATGTATTGTCCTGAAGCTCGCGGCTGCGGTTAAATGCACTTGCATCTCCGAATACTTTTATATGAAATTGATGTAAACACAGAGAGTTATGTTTTCAGAGCAGGAAAAAACATCTGATATGTGGAATTAGATCTGTGCATTAGTGTGAATGCAGCCTATTAAAGCTGCCACTGTCTATGATCTCATCAGTAATAATCAAACGGCAATAATGCTGAAGGAAAAAGAGAAACCCACAACTATGGTTGTCGGTAAACTTTTGGATACTTAAAGAACACATTTTAAATAAGTAATTATTTTAAAAAGTAGCCTGCTTATGTAATTTCATTAAAAAAATAACTATTGCACAAAATAAATGTGATATAAAAATTTATATGAAAATGTAGCCATGTGCAGTAACATTGAAAAATGAGGATGTGATGCATTGTGATATCGAATTGAATCGAATCGTTGACAGGATAATCTTAATCGAAACGAGTCGTGAAACTAGTGCAGATAATTTTACGATGGCAGTCACAGAGATCCCAACTATAAACAAAAAGCATAGAAACTCCAATTTTGGTTAAAATGTAAAGTTGTAAAGATGTATTTGCACAGTAGAATAATTAATTAGGAAAAAATGTAGATCAAGAATCGTTTTGGAATCGGATCGTGACTCCCAGAATCAGAATCGGATCGGATCGTGAAGTGCCTAAAGATTCCCACCCCTATTTACAGCAGTTATATTTATAGTATTTATATGTACTTTCATTTTTAGTATTTTTAATTTTCTTTTTAATTTTAGTTTGTTTTAGTAATTTTGTAACGTGATTTTGTCATTTTCATTAGTTTTTATCATTTTTTTATATTTCTATTTAGCTTTTTTGTTTCGGTTGTAGTAACTTTATTAGGCTACTTCAGATCAAATTTTTCATTTCATATTTATATTAATAACCTAATTTTTAAATATGTAATTTTTTAAAATCTAATATTTATTTTTTATTTTATTTCTATTATTTTTATATATATATATATATATATATTTTTTTTTTTATTAAATTTTGTTTAATAATGACAACACTGGTTTATGATCACATGACATGCAGGGTTTTCATCTTTTTTAGTAAATATTTTATTTTGATTTATTATTATTATTATTATTATTATTATTATTATTATTTTAATTTTTTTACAGTTTTATGATTAAATTAATTAGCTTTTCTTTGACTCATGAGTCCCTGTGTGGGAAACACAGCAATATTTACCTAACTAATGTATTTGTTTTAAAACATAAAAGAAATGCAGAGGCTTGAACAGAGTGAAGACAAACAAATCATTGAATCAGAACTATGAATTGGTTCACTGAAGGTTTGAAATGATTTATGATGATTTGAACATACTGCCTCGTGGAGAGATCATGCATGTGTGATTCAGCAGCTGTGTTTGTTTGCAGAGGAAGGAAGCCGAGTGTCCGTCTCTCCCGCGCGCCTGCACCTGCACTCAGGACAGCAAGGGCCCCCCCGGCCCGGCCGGACCCCCGGTATGAGCCCTTCATCATCATCATCATCATCATCATCTCAGACATCACTCACTGACTCTGTGTGTGTGTGTGTGTGTGTGTGTGTGTGTGACAGGGAGGTCTGGGCATCAGAGGAGCCAGAGGAGATCAAGGGGAACCCGGCCCTGTGGTACAGTATTACCCACAATCCACCTCACGCGTAGGGTTGGGTATCGAGAACCGGTTCCAAATCTCCAAGAATCGGGTATTCGATAAGACACATGCTTTTCGATTCCGCTTAACGATTCCTGCGTTCGATTCCGCTTAACTATTCAAGCGCAGGAAGGGAAAGAACTTGCACACATCTGAAGCTCGAGCACAGAGAACAGCGGTTCTGATGCGGGTTCTGTCCTGTTCTCCAACCGTTCTGTGTGTTTCCACTGCAGAAAAGATCATTCCGGACCAGAACTGACTTCTCTTTCACATTTATCTGTCAGTATGCTCAAAATACGTCACTATATCATCATAAACACAGCCGGGTTTTTGGTCTTAAGTGAACGTAAACAGATGAGAAAGAAAACGCATTATTAGACGTATTATTAGATCTGCGTGCGCTCGGTGTTAAAGAGACAGCCACCTGTCATTAACATTAATCAAAGAACAAAAGAAAATCATTAACTGACTGGATATCTTTCGTAAATTTAATGAGGATTAATCTACATTTTATTTATGAAAAGAAAATTATGTAGTGCTTTTAAACTTTTGATTTAAATTTCTGTACATTTAAATTTGTTCAGTTTTATTTATTTATGCTATTGCTAATTGATTTATTTTTTCCTGTTTTGTTACTTACTGTTTAGTTGTCTTAAACAATTTAATGTTTGATATTTATATTAGTCTAGCTGTTTTTTTTTCTGTGGTATTTTTTGGTAAAACCGTAGGCAAAAGACAATAAATGTCTTTAATTAATTTTTTAAAGGATTTGTTTATCTTATTGGAATCAGAATTAGGAATCAAGAAGAATCGGAATCGCTAAAATTAAAACGATACCCAACCGCACTCACGAGAGTACCAGAGATGATTGACCTTGTGCAGCCCCGCTCCTTTTTAGCGCTGCGTTTGTTGTCTTCTGTCTTCCGGTTGTGTTTCCACAGTATTCTCACGTGTTTATGAATGAACCGCTCGTTTGAAAATCTTCCTGGTCTACTGACATTTGTTAAGACATTTGCTTAAACATTCAAAGACAATATTCTAAAGATGGTGATGCGCTTGTTTCTCTGGAGAATAAGGTCAATGAGTGGATTAACACAGGTGTGTGTGTGTGTGTGTGTGTGTGTGCAGGGTCCTGTTGGTCCAGTAGGGGACACTGGTGTTCCAGGTGCTCAGGGGCCTCCTGGTCCCCCGGGGCCCACCGGACGCTCCATCAGAGGCCCTCCAGTAACTAACAGCACCTCGACACTGATTCCTCATTCACACTAGGGCTGTCAAAGAACAATCCGAATTTCAAATATACCGAAAATTTAAAAAATACACATTTGAATTAAAAAAACTCTGCATCTCTGCATGGCTGTCTGGTGCTAAGCATTTAGCTGCAACATTATAACATTGCATTGTTTCACACATTTTTCAAGTTAGATATCGCAATGTTTGCTTTTTTATGTTAATGTAATATCTGTTTGTTTGTTTTCAAATATTACTGGTGCACTTCCACTCATCTACACACACATTACCTGAGTTTCTTTGCATGCAAATCTAAGAAATTATATTTAATTTATGAACACTTGAAGGTTCGTTTTTGCAAAAACGACATGTTATTTTATTGCTTTCAATGTAAAAAGTGTGGTGCTTGATTTGGTTTATAATTAATCATTGCTCCCTCTTGTGGACATAGGAGATAATACAGTACTTTTTCCCTCTAACATGAAGTCTTTAGAATTCGAATAGTATTTGATTATTATTGTTATATAAGTAAGTCAGATGTAGTTTTGACAGCCCTAGTCCACACTGCTTCAGTAATTCACTCTCACACAGATTCACAACTACTGCATCTGTTAATCTCACACAGATCTCAGTTATTTCTCAGACATACGCTAAGGGTATTAAATCAGATGAAGATGAATCTTCCATTCACGTTTATTCACTTAATACTAAATGAGTGGAGAAGTCCTGCATACGTCACCAGAAAGTCTCTTCCCTGCAAGATTAATACCATACATTTGTAAAATAGATGTCGACTTTAAAAATCAAAGAAACAAATCATATCAGGTTGCATTTGATTGATTAATCTGCTCATTTTAAAGTCCACTAGTTTCTGAATGTGAATAAAACAGCATCATTGAGGGCTTATTGAAGTCTTTTGACCCTAATGCCCAAAGTATGCTTCAGTTTTTATGCGTATGCTAGGATATGCGTGACATGAATTTGATCATTGCATCAGTACATGCATACTGTGCATGATCTTTGTAACCGTGCATACAGCTCACACAGTTGCACATGCGCTTTGAATAGTTTTTGCCGTACTTAATCTGTCCACAAGGTGTCAGCACTGAACCAGAGACAGAACAAGAACAACAGCTAAAGATGGCAGAAACAATATTCACCCACATCACAATTAAAAGACATCTGCAACTCTATTTTAAACGAGTATAGAGACATTTATATAAAGACGAGTATGAAGACATTTTTATGGATTTCAAATTGTGATTTTTTTTTTAGCTATTCTCTCTGTGTGAACTACAAAAATGTGAGTTTGTGAAAACAGTGACGTCATGCGCATGCGTGTTATGTGTTCAGAATGCATATGTGCGCATATCGCCACCTGCT
>JAFVLL020007364.1:10000-11893 GCA_021397915.2 Tor tambroides
CTCTCAAATATTACTGAATTCAGGCCTCTTTTGCGTCTTAACGGAGAAATGCAAATCTCAAATTGTCCGTTTTGAGGAGTATTCACGTAAACAGACCCGATTACGTCTTAAATGAATGTAAACTGTTGGGAGAATATCAGATGTGTGTACAGTATATTGAATCCATGTTCAGTTTTAAAGGGACAGCAGCCTAATTTAGTCCTTACTGTTAATTAATCAACTAAAGAAAGAGAGAAAATATGAAGGTAATTTTGGTGCAAAACAACTGAACGTCCATGACAGTGGATTTTGTAGTTGTAGAGAATAGCCACACGTGTATCAGTAAATTTGAAGCCACAGACAAAAGTTGCAAACTTGTAGATTTTTTTTCTCTCTCTCCCACAAACACAACACAACAGTTACACCTTCTCCAGTCCTTCACTGCAGATACACAAATCCTATTCCACGAATCACAAATTAAGAAACGTATACGCTCACATGTTTTGCTACTATTGCTGCAGTGAATATGGTGCAAAACACACTCACACACCTGCATCAAAAAATGTGAAGTCATGGACGAATTTTGTACATCTGCAGATCAGTATGTGAATTCTTGCAATGAGATTTGCACACTTGTAGAATGTTTTCTTACATATATATTTTTTTTCTTGGATGCTTTTTCGAGCACAAACACAAGTACATAACGGCAACGGCTTGAATCTGCTGCTACGAGTCTTAAACGCTGTTTTTCACCTGCAAATGACAAGTTTCGCGCACTCTCCCTTTTGCACCACGTATCTGTGTGACAAATGGAGCAGAAGTGATTTGTGCATCTGTAGAAGCAACGGCAAGCACTTTTCAGAGATCAGAGAATTTCGGCCAATCAGAAGAGCTAGTTTGGGCACCTATCAGCAGGGAGGGGGAAAAAAACTTTCCCGAGCTGTGAGCATCTTCTGGAGCAGAGAGCGGCAACCAATAAAGGTTTGTTTTTTTTTCCTTTCTCGTTCTGAAACCATTCACCAGTAGTCCTAATTAAGTTAGCTGGTAGTAGAGGTGTGTTTGATTAGGGTTAAATCTAAACTGCAGGACAGTGCCCTCCAGTACCAAGTTTGCCCATCCCTGCTTCAACTCACAAAGAGGCTTCATAAAAGATTAACCCAATAATTAAGTAGATTATTATGAGAGTGTCATATACAAGATTATAAAATATTGGAAGAGTTTATTTGCGAAAACAGGTAACTCCGTTTTAGAAAATTTTCAAAAATCATGTTTTTTTGTTATCATATTTTTATTGTGTTTTATTGTTAGCTGTTTTTTTTTATTTATTTTTTTTAACCGAGTCAAAATAACCCAAATGCAGTTTGATTGAGATTGACTGGAATACACAATGAAAAAACATGATTTCTGAGAATTGTTAAAAACGGAGTTATCTGTTTTTGCAAATGAACTCTTCATTTATTAATATATTTAAATTATAAACAAATGTACAGTGTAACAGTGAGAGATTTCAGAAAAAGAAAGAAAATGTACCTTTATTGGTATTTGCTGCTGTCCGCTCCGGAAGATGCTCGCAAGCGTTTTTATTTTTATTTTATTTTTACCCCCTGCTCGTTCGGGTGCCAACTGATAGGCCCCTAAACTACACTGTAAAGAGATTGCTATAAATTTTACAGTAGCTGGATGTATTATTACTGTATTCTCATTTAAAGTATTAATACTGTATTTTCAATATTAGTACTGTTTAGTTTATTTTCATTTTTTACCTGTATAAAACAATCTAATTGCAGTTCAACACTGTATACCATATTATTTTACGACCCCAACCTCATAAAAATCACAATAACTCATTAGCATTTGTCTTTATAATATTCTTTTTAATTGTTGAACATGTTCTTTTTAAAAATACAAATTACA
>JAFVLL020007367.1:0-11879 GCA_021397915.2 Tor tambroides
CTCTCGGCCGAAATCCCGTCACAGCTGGGGGTTCTGTAAGTCGCCCTCTGTTACCTCTCTGTGTTCTGTCCTGGCATATCTGTTTCACCGGCAGCTCTTAAAAGCATGTCAGGGGAGTCCCCTACCCCCAGCCACTCTAACAGTAACTCCCCCATCCTCCACCACACAACCAGACACAGCCCGCCCAATCCCTCCTCATGTCCCCTTAATCTCCACACAAAGAGCCAGTGTAAGGCCACCAATTATGCGCATACAAGACCTCGCTTGGCCTGAACTGCTCGCGCTCCCTCGCCGCAGGTTTGGAGCCACGCACGCCGTGTTGTCGACTAGCTTTGCATAAACTTTGATTGGTCTTTTTGAAGTTTCACAGACTGTATTGCAGGAATTGGAGTGGAAAATGTCTTGAGTTTCTGTAGCATAAGTGATTTGGTGGTTGTGGAAGGTTTAGTTTAGTAAGTTAAAGTCACAATACGAAAAAATCTCATGATTATGCCTTAATATTTCACAATGTGGCTTTGTCTAATTTTTTACATTAAGATGGAAACAGGTATAGCTATCAGTTTTTAAAAAAAATGTAATTGTAAGATATCAAAAAATGCTCCTTGAGGTTAAAGTCGCAATGAAAGTAGCAACATAGCTTTTCTTTTGTGTTGTGACGGACATCCGATTGAAACAGATTATTACATAATAAAAATTGTAGGGATGGGAACCGGTTCAATCCATGTTGAGATGTGCTGAGGAGCGGGGTTAAGCAGACTGAATGATTTGAAAAGTCCTAAATACCTCACCAGAGAGAAGTCTGTCATTTTCACCAGAAGATTGAGTTACGACACTTTCATAAAAAATGATGAGGTAAAAAATTAAAATGTACACATGTGGAGGAATCGTTCATATTAAGATCTTTAACATGCATTACAAAATAGCTAAGGTACACTTCATGCCGACCTTGTTTAACAACACCTAAGAGTTACGTTCAGTGAATACACAATATTCTTAAAGTACACAATTTCACACACACATTGTCGTATAGTGTCCTCTGATATAATTTAGTGTAGTATATTGTCACAACTTATTGGCATGTTGATATCAGGGTGAAGAAATGTCATGCTGAGTTTGTTTTTTCTCAGTTATATGAAAAACGTGTTGGAATATGAAGTATGTCCACATTATACATGCATATAATGGTTGACTTGAAGAGGCTTTGTGATTTCATAACTGTGATTTCGTGAGCTGTTGGACTGACATAAAACCAGTGTTGTGTTGTACAGTTGTAACGTCTCTGGAATCCTTATTGTTTGATGGAGACTTTAAAAAAGAACTGTGTAATTTCTGTCACCATGCAGAACTGCGAAAATAATGATTGTTTTTTTAAACAGGTATTCACAAACGCGCCCCTCATCTTTCATTGGTCGACAAAACGGATAGCCCTGCCCCCAAATCACACCATTAGTTGAGTCAGTTTAACTTTGTCAGACTGGTCAGAATGCTCAAACAGAACCGTTTTGGAACAGATGAACATTTTTTTTGTAACATTTTGGCTAAATCAGTCTACAAATGGTTACATATAGTTGTCTCTGCATATTACATTAGTTGCTTAATGTTGTCCCTCTTGTTTTTTTGGGGGGGTTTTTCCACACTAAAATCATGTTAATACACATTGTTTACATCTTGTGGCTTTACTATTGTATGTTAATGTTGAAGGATTGGCCGTGTTCACTTCAATTCTAAGTGCCTCACTGCAACCCAGAATTTCACTTTTTTATACAAAAGGAGGGACAAGTAGAAATAAATGTTTGTGCTAATCAACATTATGCCTCTAGTGCTGTTGATTGAGCAACTTGTACTGAAAGCGGAATATTCCTTAAGCGTTTTAACCATAAAATTACACACTTCAGCTGTAAGTATACTTATTCTGATTATGATTAATGTGATATCTACATTGCATTTTCTCAGACCTCTTTAGAAAGAGACTATGAGGCAATTACGGTCATTCTATTTGCTGCCCGGTGATTTAATGATATCGTGTGTGCTCCATTAGAGGGTTATTATGGCACCGGGTTGTTTTTCTCTCGCTATCAGGGCCTGGTTACCTCCGTGTAATCTGCAGGAAATTCCTTGTGCATGTGAACTTCAGTTGACTTGGATCCGCTCCACTAACGGTTACTGGCAGTGCGCTTCAGTGTCTGTTAGATCACAGCCTTTATAAGATTTATAAAGAGTACACAAACACTCTCTCACACTCCCTCTCTTGCTCTGTGACACTTGACACATACACACACCACACAAATACACACGGTGAAAAAGCGTAGTTGACACTTGTTCAGGAGGGTGTGGTTCTGCCTCTTGCATGTCATGAGTTGTGCAATAAACCTGTGTGCGAAAAACTGTGGGTAAGCTTAGTGAGTCAGATCAATTAAGTGTGTGTGGAGCTAGATGAGTGACAGTAGGACTACAAAGTAAAAACAGAGGCCTGAACATGTGGGAAAGGCAAAAGAAAAGCGTTAAATTGAGAAGAGAGGATTAGAATAGAACGCTCTTGACAGGGATGCCCAGAAAAGACTGGGCATTAAAGCACTTTTTGTCCCTTGGTGGGCCCTGTTGTGATCAGCAGTCAAGCGTCTGAAGTCCTGTTATTTTAAAACCACTGCAATTTGTCTTGAGTGGTCTGCCATTGTATGTGGCTCGGATAAAATCGAGGGCGCCAGTGAAGTATGAACGCCACCCCTCGTGTCGTGACCTCGGTCACCCTCGGCAGTCTGTGTACCAGCCGTCATCGCATCCTGTCTGAGTTTGTCTGATCTGGTGAAGAGACACAAAAATACACAATGGTGATGACAGGTCTAAAAAAGTTACAAAAGGCGAGATGGTCATCCATCACTGGGCCATTTGAATGCCCCTGAAGATTAATGATATAGTTTATTTATGTCCTCAGGCTTTTAAGGTTGGGCAACAAAAAGGTACCGTGATGTTCCCATGTTTTTTTAAGGTGTTACTATGGAAGTCTTTTCATTTCGTACTTTAGTATTATATTGCATTTATAATACTCCAAGGTTCTTAAAAAGTCTTACCATCCGTTCTATGGTACTTCCACAGTCTTTTTTTTTTTTTTTTTTTGGCACTATTTTCGAAATAGTCAGTGGATGAAACTGAATATTTACAAATTATTTGCTAAACAAATCTTTTGCTAAAAGATTTCTTTTTAGATATGTCATCGAGGTTTGGAATCTTAAATCAGATTAGATGTATTCCAATTGACGGAAATTAGTGCATGTAAACATATTTCCATATTTTGAGTTTTCCCGCATCTGATGTTAACCTTGCCAAGTTGGTCGGTAAACAAAAGTGTAATTTCCTTCATGTATCAAATCCACAATCTAACAACGACCTTGCCAATAGAAGATAAACAATTTATATTTTTTAGATATTTTAGTGAACAGAGTAGCCTCAGCGATTAGACAATAAAAGGGCGATTAAAATCCTACAGACCAGCTTGACTCCAAAGCCCCCCTTTGTTCGAGATTATTTTAATAAATAATAAACCTTTTTAAGACATTGCCTCTGTGTTTTTTAGTATAATAAACATCTACATTCAGTTGGATTTGAATGCACTGTTGATCCTACTACCTCTTACGTGTCAAATCTAATCATCTTGCTCATTATTTATTGCAAACTGAGTTCTATGACTGTGCAATAACGCAATAGTCTGTGAAAGTGTTTTGCTGATACAAAGGTGCTGCAGTGGGGGTCCGAATGAGGCCGTCCCATGCCAGCTTCTGCTATACACAGTCTGTTTGGGTTCATCTGCAGTGGCGGATTCAGTTTCATGTTATGCAGTTTGGTAGCGAACTGAACTCTGCATGCAGTGCCTGTGGCCTGAGTTACCTTACTCAGTGATTCTTTATGTCCTTATATTGGACTTGCTTGCCCTCTGGTGGATATTTTGAGTTGGTACAGTTCTCTTAAAGCATTCACGTGAATACATCCTCATTTATAATCTGGCTGTAAGATGAAGACATATTGCAGTTATTTAGAGTCATATTTTAATCGTTCTTCTCTCTCTCTTCCTCCGTCTAGCTCTTAAGTGTAATTGCACTGCCTGTGAGAGCAGCGGTTATGTCTGTGAGACTGATGGGGCCTGCATGGCCTCTACGTCCCACATTAAAGGTCAGGAGGAACAGCAAGTTCGGATCTGCATCCCCCGTGTCAATCTGGTACCACCCGGACAGCCCATCTACTGCTTGAGTGCCAAAGGCCTGTTCAACACGCACTGCTGTTATACGGACTTCTGCAACAGCATCAGCCTCCAGATTCCCAGCGGTAGGAGTACAGGCCAAATACACTAGTGTTCAAAAGTTTGTTTGTTTGTTTATTTATTTCCTTTTTTTTAATGTATTCAATTATTTAAATATGTGACCCTGACCCTGGACCAAAAATCCAGTCATATAAGGGGCAATTTTTTTAAACTGAGATTTATACATCAACTGACAGCTTAATAAATAGGCCTAAGCTTTCCATTGATGCATGGTTTGTTAGGATAAGACAATATTTGGCTGAGATACAACTATTTGAAAATCTGGAATCTGAGGGTGCAAAAAAATCTAAATATTGAGAGAGTTGCCTTTAAAGTTGTCCAAATGAAGTTCTTAGCAATGCATGTTACTAATCAAAATTTAAGTTTTGATATATTTATGGTAGGAAATTTACAAAATATCCTCATGGAACATGATCTTTACTTAATATCCTAATGATTTTTGGCATTAAAAAAATCGATAATTTTGACCCATACAATGTATTGATGGCTATTGCCTCAAATATACCTGTGCTACTTATGATGACTGGTTTTGTGGTCCAGGGTCACATATTACATTTAAGGATGAAGTATAATATCACAAAATATTTCTATTTAAAATAAATGATTTTCATACTGTACATTATAATGTGATGCCTAATTTCAAATTTGGCATTTAAAAGTATTACTTTTATTTTTAGTGTTTCTTTCTCAATTTATTTATACAAAATAGTATAGAGTTTTAATATTGACCATTTATTGACCATGAACAGAATTTTAATATTGGTCCATCCCTCTAGGTCCAACCTGTAAAGTGCATTTTACTCGTCTTTTTCAGGGATTATAGATGGTAAAGAGGACAGTTGGGGTCCTGTAGAGCTGGTGGCAGTGATAGCAGGCCCAGTCTTCCTCTTTTGCTTGCTGCTTATCGTGGGAGTGCTAGTTTTCCAGCACCACCAGCGCAACTACAACCATCGACAGCGACTCGAAGTTGAGGATCCGTCCTGTGATCATCTGTACTTGGCCAAAGACAAGACCTTACAGGATCTCATTTTCGATCTGTCCACTTCCGGTTCAGGATCTGGTAAGCTGCAACTCTATCCTCCTCCTGTATGTGTGTAGTGTTTTGTTTGTGTGCTAATGAGTTTTCTCATTTCAGGTCTGCCCTTGTTTGTTCAGCGAACAGTGGCCAGGACAATTGTACTGCAGGAAATTATAGGTAAAGGTCGCTTTGGGGAAGTATGGAGGGGGAGATGGAGAGGAGGGGATGTGGCTGTGAAGATCTTCTCATCCAGAGAAGAGCGCTCCTGGTTCCGTGAGGCTGAGATTTACCAGACCATCATGCTCCGTCATGAGAACATCTTGGGCTTCATTGCTGCTGATAATAAAGGTAAGGAGTCTAGAGAATCTAAGGATCTATCTGTCTTATGTATCTTGCATATAATCAAATTGATATATTGTTTAAACATTTAATTATCTATCTATATTACATATAATTAAATAGATTTGTTTTTAAAATAATAAAAAATATATATTATTTAAAATAATTATCTATCTATCTATGTAGTTATATTACATATAACAAAATTGATGTTTATAAATTTCATTTTTAATATTTTAATGTTAATATAATTTATAATATTGTAATTATTTAAAATAATTAATCCTATCTATATATCTATTACATTTATATTATATTACATTACTTAATTTTTGCTTTTTAATATTTAATATTATACAAAATAATATTATAGTTATTTTTAATCATTTAAGTCATCATAACATGATTACTGATAAATATTTCATATATTGATCAAACATATAAAGACGGTGACTTCTTCCATCCCTAAATCTCTTTGAATATTTGTGTCTGTTTCTTAGACAATGGCACATGGACACAGCTGTGGCTGGTGTCAGACTATCATGAACATGGCTCATTATTTGACTATCTCAACCACTACTCCGTCACAATCGAGGGGATGATTAAGTTGGCACTCTCAGCGGCCAGCGGCCTGGCACATCTGCACATGGAGATCCTGGGAACACAGGGTAATTATGAATGAATCAGTTTGACATGTCAGCCTCTAAATCTGAACCGTAAAATCTCTAAAATCCTGTACTCACAAAACCAAACTCAATCTCGATGGTCTCCTTCCACAGGGAAACCAGGCATTGCACATCGTGACCTCAAATCTAAAAACATCCTGGTGAAAAAGAATGGTACTTGTGCCATAGCAGATCTGGGGCTCGCTGTACGGCACGAGTCCATCACCGATACTATAGACATCGCACCTAATCAGAGGGTTGGCACCAAAAGGTACATCTATTGCCAGGCACTGCTACCACGTTCAGTTAACAGCTGCTTCATATAAATTGAACTATAAAGATAACTATGAAAACTGCATTACCTGATGTGAATTTATTCTGCCTTTTAGATATATGGCCCCAGAGGTACTAGATGAAACGATCAACATGAAGCATTTTGATTCTTTCAAGTGTGCTGATATCTACGCTTTGGGACTGGTATACTGGGAGATTGCACGACGGTGTAATGCTGGAGGTGAGGAAAAAGGAGCTTAAATTATCTTCCACCCACAGTCTCTTAGCAAATGTGATTAATATCAGTGCTTTCACTGACTGTAGGAGCCATATTTTTAGGTGTTGTGTCTCAGTACCATTTATTCAGCACTAAATCAGCATATTAGAATAATTTCTGAAGGATCATGTGACACTGGAATAAATTCTGTGTATTAAATTGGAAGCAGTTATTTAAAATTACAATTACATTTCACAATATTACTATTTTTATTGTATTTTGATCAAATAAAAACAGCTTGGCGAGTATAAGAGACTTCTTGTAAATACTTACTGAAAAAACTGGAAAAAGCATCACTATCTTTTAATCACATTTCATATATTAGCTGATTAGCAGAAATTCCCGTAAAAATGACTCAATATTTATTTTTAATCATAGTTATGTAATCATTTTTGGCCAATTTATGTAGCCCTAATTTGTTGTATGAATATTTTAGTATTTTTTTTTTAAGTTAAATACAATTATTAGGCTTTAATTTGTTTACTATGTAATAATGTATATGTTTAAATACGGTTACATATATGATGAGGCCTAGAGTAGAAAATTATAAAAGGGCAGAATTGTCAGCCCTGCCTCCGGAATATTTGGTTGCAGCTGTAATATTTCCCCATGGGACTGTGAATGCTGATTTATTTTGCTACACATGAAATCTAAAACGAAATCTTGAATAAAATAAACTTGAACCTATTGCTGTTTATCAACTCACATTTTTACTATCTTCTCAGGCATCCATGAAGATTACCAGCTTCCCTACTATGATCTGGTGCCCTCCGACCCCTCTATAGAAGAGATGAGGAAGGTGGTGTGTGATCAGAGACTACGGCCCAATGTGCCCAACTGGTGGCAGAGCTACGAGGTAAAAACTCCCACTGTTTAGCTTTACAGCTTATTTTGCCCATGACCCTCCAACTTTGACATTTTCAGTGACGAACCACAGTTTATTCAGTCAATACATGACTTTTAGGACTGGTACATGTGGAACTGATGATAACAGTAGACCACACTAAGAGGAAAAAAAACACAAATAATGGTGTAGCATTCACCACAAACATGCTTGCCAATTTGAAACGCCATTTTTGAGTGCAATATGCTTCAGGCGTGCCATCTGAGATTTTTCGATGTGAAAATACAGACTTTTAATTAAATTCAGCTGTTATTTGCAAGAATACTTGTGAGAGAGGCTGGAAAATTCAGTTTTATTTGGGTTTTCTCTCCGCAGGCGCTGAGAGTGATGGGGAAGATCATGCGGGAGTGTTGGTATGCCAACGGAGCGGCGCGACTTACGGCTCTGCGGATTAAGAAGACTCTCTCGCAACTCAGCGTACAAGAAGACGTTAAGATCTAAAAGGCGCGGGATGCTGCAGATCCCTGTAGAGACGCACAAGCGAATAAAGACTTAAGCCAAAAGCAGCCTGCCAGTTTTAGCCCTTTTTTGAACCTTATAAAAGTTGTGACGAGGCCTACCTCACCATCTTAGACGAAACTACTGAGGTTGAGTCCATCCCAGCCCTTTTTCATTTCTCCAACATCAAAGTTCCTAATCGTGGATGAGCCTCCAACCGCTGATTTCAGCACAACCTCCCTCCATGGACCTACTGTTGTTGAGTTCTTTCTCTTTTTTTTTTTTTTTTTTTTTTTGGCAGGAATGACAATTGAACTGTGACAGGCATTTTGATTTTGTTTTTATTTCACCACTTTCGTCCAAAATGGAGTTTGCCGTGTGACGTTTTTTAAAAGAACGTTTCGATTTCATTTTTGTGCGTCCTCACACACTAATACACCGTATGTCATATTCCAGTGTGAATCTATGATTATGTATAGTGCTCTACTGCTGTTGTGAGAATGTGAAAAAATGTGGATAACACTGTCTCCTCTTGTTATGACTAGCAATGTACAATGTACAAACCTAAGTGTAGCAAAGCGAACACACCGTGACTGTGTGACAAAGTGGCATTGCAGTTCTTTGTTCCTGTGGAAGAAATGAAGAAGTGCAGATTATTTACTCCAGTAAAAATCAGCCTGCTAATTTATCTTTCTTCAGGCTGCGTTGGTTAAAAACTCACTTCATTAATGTGGTTTCGTGTTCGAATGTTTTTAAATGTTCACAGGGAGTGTGTGTGTGTGCACGTGCGCATGTATGTTTAATTTAATTGTTTTCGGGTTCTTAAAATCCATGTTGTGATTGCTGAATGCATTGTGGGATGATTGTTTAGTCCTGTTGTCCGAGAGCATACTGAGAAAATAAGAGCGTTTTTTGTCATAAGGAAAGTCACTACCACTTGTATGCTTTTTTTAAAAATCATCTTATTTTAATGGGAATGTTTAGTATGTTCTATTCCCATTATTCTGGGATGTTGGCATGTTAAACTGCACTGTTGTTATTTGTTTGCAGTCAGTGTCCTTATAGGGATGTAGTAGACACACATGTAAAGTATTGAAGTAAAATAATGCATCTCTGTATTTGCCTGCATTACGACATTTATATTGCTCTGCTTTGCCTTGCATTGAAGAGTTGTCATTCAGTTTAATTTATAAGTACTACTGAACATTTCTTCCTCATTCTTACATTTAGGGTTTACCAAGACTAACCACCAAATGCTGGGCACGGCGACACTGCATCATATGCCAACTTCACTACTCCCTCCATCCTTTATTAACTTCACTTGCACCAATGTCTTGATAACAGTCAGAAATCTGCAGATGCTGTGAATGATTAACTGGAATCTGGGATATATATATATAACAGTAGATGCAAAAAGTGACTAGATTAGCATTAGCTTTGGCATTAATGCCAAATGCTTGTTGAAGGGCTGGAGGAGAACAAGGGTCCTGTATTGTGTGTAACATTTAATCAATTGCAGGCTCTAATTACAGTCCATTTCTGATTGACCTGTGCATTTTATACTGTCAAGGTCACATCTTATGAATCTGCTCTGTGTAGCTGGAATATGTTTGATGACAGCAGCATGATTCAGTCGAACTGAGTGATGTTAAGAATGGCTAAAATAACAGAATTATGACTGAATTTTGTTATATCATGGTGCTCTACATCATACACTGGGAATTCTGTCCTTAGAAATGTATAGGCTAATTGTTCCACTATTTATATTGTGCTTGCTTTTTTCCTTACAACTTGGATTTTGCAGATGTTTGTAAAACATGTAACTTTTGCAGAAGACTTAAGGAATGACACTTGTTTTAGACGGTAGTTACTGCCACTTTGTGGAGGCAATTTAGTCTAAATTCCCTGACATGTTTGTCCATTTTAGTCTTGATAATAATAGTTCAGACTTGGTAGCCGACGCTTTCGATCCAATGCATATGAGTTTTTGATCCTGAGGTTCCATGTGTATTTTAAACATATTGAAAACAAATCCACTTGTGGGTTAGTTAATATACTGTACATAAATGGTATACAGTAATAAATCCTTTTTCTTATTTCTGTTTCATTGACTCTTTCCAATAGCTTAAAGGGATAGCTCACCCAAAAATGAAAACTCTTTTTATTAATTACTCACCCTCATGTCGTTCCAAACCCGTAAGGCTTTCGTTCATCTTCAGAACTCAAATTAAGACATTTTTGGTGAAATCAGAAAATCCAGGCATGGTACTCTCCATATTGGCGAAGGATGGTGAACAATTGTTGAATAAAATCGTTATTTTACTACTTTGTGCACAAAAATTATTCTTGTAGCTTCATAAAATTACGATCTGGGTCTGGGAACATTTGTGTTACATTGCTCTCTATGGAGGGTCAGAAAGCTCTCAGAATTCATCAAAAATATCTTAATTTGTGTTACGAAGATGAACGAAGGTCTTACAGGTTTGGAATGACATGAAGGTGAGTAATTAATGACAAATTCAATTCAAATTTTGCCTATGAACGATTCTACTCAAAGTGAAAAGTTTCCAAGCTTCAAAATTTTTACGCATTCAATTTTACGTAACAACATAGAAAACTTTATATTTAAAATGCATTTTATTTTTCTTTACAAGAAAGCAGAGACAAAGAAATAAATGGAGGGCTGGGAAGGAAAGGGACAGCCGTATATAAAGAGATGCAACCTCTGACGTCAAAAAATATGTACAATTCAAAATTATATCTATACAAAACATGCCACATACAATAAAAATGACCATTTTATTCATCTTCCCTAAAAGTAGCTCTGCTGTACATTTGCAGCATCTTTTTTAAAAAGTAGATCAGGTTGAAAAACAAAATCAGGATTTATTTAATTACAACACGAGTAGAGAGCTTAAATTAAGAGATTTCAAAAGAACAAAGGGGGGCGAGAGTTACTCAGGCTAAAATCCAGTAAGCGCCCATGTTTATTAACAGACTACCCTTAAAAGAACCAATGCTAGTTCGGAGGATGTATAAATAAAATAATGCTGAGTGCAATTCACATGTAATGAATGAAGATATTTTCGATTAATGAAGTCATACCATTTTCCGCCTTTTTCATAAGTCATATAAAACATTCACTTCTACAGGGAGGGGAGGGAAAGAAAACAGGACACGAATCAAAAACAGTATCATCTTGGGAGATTCAAGATTTTCCATTTACTGTATATGCTAATTAAACTGTCACAGGGTTCAGGGACAGGGTTCAGTAATTCACAAGCAGTAGCATAAATAAAAGAAATATACGTGAACAATATTACATAAATACACAAATGCTATGCACCATTTTACTGCTGTATCTTTCAAAAACAAAACAAAAGTAGTATCTATTTCCGTGAAAAAAAACTTTGCATGAATCCCATCTTAAATGTTTGCCATTCACCGCAACAAGTCTTCCAAAATTCCTTGGTGAAGACAAGAGAAACACACCTTTTTAGTTAAACTGTATATGGTCTTATAGGAAAAAACGCAGATAGAAAAAAAAACGTTAAATGCAAAAACACTCTGGTTCATATACATAAAGATATTACTTAGTTTGCCATTTTACATATATTTATAGATATATACACATTTAGTTTTCTGATAAAATG